>VMDR010028617.1:0-13083 GCA_007922815.1 Macrotus californicus
TACTGTAGGCATTTGATTTGTGGTTATGAGACTTACATAAAACAGTTTATATTTATGACAATTTTAAGTTGTAACAATTTAACTTCAAATGCATATAAGAGCTCTATATTTTTACATTTCTCCTTCCCCCACATTTTACGTTTTTTGATGTCACATATTTGTATAACATGTATCCATTAACAAATTACTATACTTAGTTATCTTTAATACTTTTGTCTTTTATCCTTTATACTAGAGTTGTAAGTGACTTATCCACCACTGCATTATCCTGAATTTAACTATATATTTACTTTTTTCTGTGAGTTTTATACTTTTATATGTTTTTCTGTTATTAATTAGCATCCTTGTATTTCAGCTTGAAGACTACCCTTTAACATTTCGTTTAAGCGATGATGAACTCCTCCAGCTTTTGTTTGTCTGAAGAACTGTTTGACTCTCCTTCAATTCCAAAGGACAGCTTTGGTGGGTAGAATGTTCTTAGCTGGCATTTTTTTCTACAGCCCTTTGAATGTTCCGTTCTACTCCCTCTGGCCTGCAAGGTCTCTGCTGCAGCATCTGCTCACAGTCTTGTGGGAGTCCTCGTGTATGTAAGAAGTTGCTCTTGCTACTTTTAAGATGCTTTGTCTTTAATTTTTGGCAATTATTATGTGTCTCTTTAGATTCATTTTATTTGGTACTTTGGGGGTTTCTTGCATCTGGATGTCTATTTTCCCCCAGATTAGGGAATTTTTCAGCCATTATTCCTTTGAATAAACTTACTTTCTCTTTCTGTCTCTTCTTCTTATGAGAGACTTATAATTCTTTTTCATTCTTTTTTCTCTTTGCTCCTCTGATTAGGTGAATTCCACTGCCCTGTCTTCAAGTTTGCTAATCCTTCCTTCCATTTACTAGTCTGATGTTGGCTTCCTCTACTTAATTTTTTTTTTTTTTTTCAGTTTAGTTATTATATTATTCATCTCTATGATTCCTGTTTGGTACTTTTTAACATTTTTAATCTCTGTGTTGAAATTTAAACATCATTCATGTGTTGCCCTCCTGACCTCAGTGAGCATTTTTATGACCTTATTTTGAACTATCAGATAAAATTATTTATTTTCATTTCGTTAATATTGGTTTCTGGAGATTTATTCTTTTGTTTGGAACCTATTCCCTTATTTCTTCATTATCCTTGATTATCTATGTTGGTTTCTGTTACTAAAAATGCCCACTTCTTCCATTTTTGACAGACTCATTTTATGTAGATGAGCCTCTTCAATCAGCATGGCCTAAGCTCCAGGTTGTCTCTCAGACTTTTCTGATTGTCCAAGCTACCACCTTTCTTCTTAGTGGATCCCAGTAGTTGAGTGTGTGGTACGATCTGTTGGTGCCCCAAAGGGGAGGATTTCAGTCAGTACCTAGATGCAGGCTGATTAGAAGCTAAACCCTCAGGCAGCAGCTGGGAACAATTGTACTCACACCCTTTCCAGGGAGAAACTGGGAGATAGGATTTTTGCCTGCTCCCGCAGGGCTGAGCCCAGGTGTATAGCCACGGGATGGAGCATACAACTGTACCTGTTTAAAAACTGCCTCTTTGTTTGGTATGGTCTTGTGGGATTCATGAATGCAAGTCCCACTGGCTATCAAAGCTATGTGATAAGGAGGCCATCCAGCAAGACAGCCATAAAACTTGGGGCACAAAATGTGCGGCAAAATTCCTTCCTGGGAGACACTAGTGACTTGGTTTTGTTGTTAGAGGGAACCAGAGGGAGCAGGAGGAGGTTCCCACTGGCTCTTCGGGCTCCAGGAAGGGCTGCACTCAGCCCCTCTATGTATGCTAATTAGAGGCCAAATTCTCAGGCAGCAGATGATAGAGTATGCAGTTAAACGCCTGGCAATAAAAACTGGGAGATGCCCATTCTTGCCTGCTCTCTCTGCACTGAGCCCTGGCATATAGCTGCAGTCAGTACTCATTTATGCCTGTTAAGAACTGCTTCTTTGTTTGCTGCGGTCCTGTGAGACCCATGAATGCAAGCCTATTGGCTATCAGAACTAGGAAATCTCGGGGCTGTCTTTTAGGTTGCAGCTGGGGTGCCAGACATGCATATAATCTCCTTCCAGAGAGATGCTAGTGACCTGGTTTTATTGCTGGAGCAGACCAGGGGAGAAGGTCGAGAAGTGCCTGCCAGCTCCCCAAGGCTTCAGGATGCATCTCAGCCAGTCCTTAGATGTCTGTTAAATTAGAAGTTGGACCTTCAGGCAGCAGCTTGTAAAATATGCACTCAAACCCCTTCTAGGTGAAGACTGGGAGATGGGAGTTATTGCCTGCTCCCTCTGCACTGAGCCCTTAAGGGGTAGCCTTGGCGGATGCTCATGTGCCTGTTAAGAACTGATTCTTCGTTTGCTGTAGTCTCATGGGCCTCGTGGACACAAGCGCCATTGGCTTGCAGAGCTAGGATTTTGGGGGTCTGTCCCTTTAGTGGGAGTCTTAAAAGTCAGGTATAAGATGTGAGGTCCAAACATCCATTTCTCAAGGAGAAGCTGGGTGTTGGAAGTTCCTGCCTGAATGTATGACACAATGCTGGGGATACGGCGAGGATGTCTCTCAGCCTTTCCTACCCAAGTGTGAGTGTTTTCTCATTTGCCTGTGTGTAGGGGTCACTCAGCTAGTTTCTGGATTTTTCTCGGAGGGAATTGCTCTGTGTGTAGTTGTACATTCAGTGAGTCCTTGGGAGGTGGGAAGTTTAGGAGCCTTCTATGTTGCTTTTTTGGTCCCTCTCTCTTCTTTCCATTTTTTAAGTTAACATTTATTGAAGCTTACTATGTGTGAGGCACTGTACTTGGCTTTTGATCCTACATTATAACATTAATTCTCATAGCAACTGTTTGAGGTAGGTGGTAGGTATTGTCCCCATTTTACAGATAAAAGTGGAGCCCTGCCCAAGGATATATAGCAGGTGAATGACAGAGCTGGCTTTTCAATCTTGATGTGTTTGATATAAAAGGCTTAATCACATTTTACAGTCTCATAGAGGAGGACAGGGTTCATTGTCCTTTACTTCCCCCAACTCCCACTCTTCTTCAAGAGTATGTCATAAAGTCGGCAACCAGAGGGGAGGTGGGAGGGGATAATGGGGGGCACAAGGGGAAAGGGTTGTCAGGAACTTGTATAAAGGACACATGGATAAAGCCAAAGGGGGTAGGATCGAGGGTGGGAGGTGGGGATGGCTGGGGTTGGGGGGAGGGGAGAGGTGAAAATGGAGACCACTGTACTTGAACAACAATAAAAAAGAGTATGTCACACAGTGGTCTTATAACAAATTACTTATGACGTGAAGAAAATGTATAAGTATTCTGAATAAATACAAACAAATTGAATTAAACATTACTAGAAGCCTCTTCAATCAATATTAACATTTTGGAATATATTGTTCCATTTGTTAGGCAAAGAATTAAGTAGATATACTGGAAGTGCTCTTGGGCTAATTGCATTCTGCTAACAAATTTCCATCTCTTTTGGCATTTTAATAATCAATTTTTTATTTTATTTAATAATCATTTTTTATTTTTCAATTACAATTGATGTATAATACTATAGTAGTTTCAGGTGTATACCTCAGTGACCAGACACCACATAACCCACCAACTGATCATCCCGATAAGTCCCACACCACACAGCTACCACAAAATCACTGACTCTATTCCCTCTGCTGCACTCCACATCCCCAGGACCATTCTGTGAGGACCAGTCCGTATTTCCTAGTCCCTTCACCTTTCACCCATCCCCCTACACCCCTTCTTTCTGCAACGTATCTGTGAGTCTGTTTCTGTTCTGCTTGTTAGTTTATTTTGTCTTTTAGATTCAATTGTTTTTATTTGAATTCTTGTTTAGATTCAATATGTATTTATTGCCATTTTATTGTTCATGTTTTTTATCTTTTTTTTCTTCTTCTTAAAGAAGATCCTTTAACATTTCATATAATACTGGTTTGGTGGTGATGAACTCCTTTAGCTTTTTCTTGTCTGGAAAGCTCTTTTATCTGGCAGAAAGCTGTCCCTCCAGCTCTCACCCTGATGCTAGACCATTCAGGTTCTCCCCATATGTCCCTGGTACATTTCAAGCTACTGCCCCAGCGCTGGAGCTCAGAGGGAGTAACTGCGTAAATCTGTGTGGGCCTTTTAGAGGACCTGTCTGGGATTCCAGAAGCCTTTATCTCACTCAGCCACACTCCTGCTGGTTTTTCCAGCCAGAAGTTATGGGGATTTCTCTCCCTGGTACTGGAACTGTCGGCTGGGGGACTTCACTCCTTAGCAGGGGCCTCTGTAGCTGAAATATCCCTCCTGATTTTTATCTGCCACATGTGGGTGTGGGACCAGCATGTTCTGCATCTCTCCCTCTTCCACCAGTCTGGATGTTGCTTCTTCTCTCATTCTGTAGTTGTAGGACTTCCATTCAGCTCAATTTCAGGTGATTCTGAATGATGGTTGTTCTGTAATTTAGTTGTAATTTTGATGTGGTTGTGGGAGGATTTAGGTACTGCATTTACTTATGCTGCCATCTTGACCTGAAGTCCACAAATTTCTTTTTAGTGTACTAGAAGTGTGTTCTTACTAAGAGCCATTTTTATTTTTTCTTAGCCCTGTTTATGCCAGTTGAAATTATTATTGCAATTATGAAATCTAATTCAATATTATACAAACCAATGAAATAATAAGTATAAAAGTAGAAATGTTTTATTCTCACTGGTGTTGCTCAGTGGATTGAGTGCCTGCCTGCAAACCAAAAGGTCGCTGGTTTGGTTCCCAGTCAGGGCACATGCCTGGGTTGCAGGCCAGGCACCCAGTTGAGGGCGTGTGAGAGGCAACCGATCAATGTATCTCTCACACACATCCACGTTTCTCTCCCTTTCTTCCCCTCTCTTTAAAAATAAATAAATAAAATCTTTAAAAAAATAGAAATATTTTCTCTGCTTAAATTAGGTGGAATGTTTTAGGAAAATGTGATCAAGATGAATCTCTAAAACAATTGTTCAGGGGTTTAGAGTAGGTAGAGTAACTGTAAAAGATTTGAAAACAAATGTTAAAAGTCATGAAAGATTCTACATTCATATTGCTTCACAAGTATATTTAAATTTTTGTTCTATGTTAATAGAACCCTAAAACTGAATGTAAAGAAGATGGATTCTAGGTGTGATTTATGCAGGAAAGATGATGTGGAATTCTGTTAAGTAAATACTCAAGTCCTTAGTGTTAAATAAAAATTAAATATTTTAGGGAACAGTTGTTATAAATCTTCACTTTCACTAGCCTTTGAATTAAGCAGCTAACTTCAGGTTCTAGATGCTATAGATAAGGATGTTCCTATTCTTTATATTTGGAAAGGAGAATTATGTAATTTGCTAAGCTACTGTTTTTTACTTAATACATCATGGACATAGCTCCTAGCTGATAAATACAGATAAAGATATTTTGTGGCAAAATAATGTATTTTCAGAAAAGTGCACAAATCCCAAGTGTACACTTAGTGAATGATCACAAAGCACACATATCTGTGTAACCCACACCCAGGTCAAGAAAAACATTTCCAGCACCCTAGAAGCCCCCACAGCCCCTTCTTCCTCATTGGAGAGAGCTGCTGTTTTGAGTTCCAATACATACTGTAGTGTCTGTTACTAAACTTCATGTAAAAGAAACACATATCATTTTTAATTTTTGACTTTTTTCCTCAACATTTGTGACGTTCATCCATATTTCTAATATGTATTATTTCTTCATTCATTGGCACTGCTGAATATTTTTTCTTTGAAAGAACATGCCAAAATATTTACTTATTATGTTGTTAATAGATATTGGGGTTGTTTCCAGTTTGGGGCTATAATGAAACTGTTTCTGTGAATATTCTTGTACATGGCTTTTGGTTTGAATTTTATATATAAGTTCATATGCCTATGAATGGAATTGGTGGGTCATAGGGTACGTTTGTGTTCCACTCTAGGGGTAGTACTAAAGTGTTTGCACCAGGTTATGCTCCATCATCAAATGTGAGTGAGCTTCTTTGGCTCTACATCTTTACTTACAGTTGGGGTTTCTTTGGTGGAGGTGAGGTTTGAAGTGATTGTTTAAGTCTCTTGCCCATTTTTCTATAGATTATCAGACTTTTTCTTATTTGTTTGTACTTCATATATTCTAGATATGAGTTCCTTTGTTAGTTATATGTGTTAAAAATATCATCTCCCACTCTTTTGTTTTATTACTTTTGTTGTTGTTGTTTTTAATTACTTTATTGTTGTTCAGTTATAGTTGTCTGCATTTCCCCCAACACTCCCCCCCACCCCAGCCAATCCCACCTCCCTCCCTTGCTCCCACCCTTTCCCTTGGTTATGTCCATGTATCCTTTATAGTGTTTCCAGGAAACCCTTCCCCACAATGTCCCCTCTCCCCTCCCCTCTGGCTACTGTTAGATTGTTCTTAATTTCAATGTCTCTAGTTATATTTTGTTTTTGTTACTTTTTAAACAGAGATCAATGTAAGTCACAGATTTAAATGTAATTCAACTGAACAATTTTCCCTTTACTATTAGTGCTCTTTAAGTCCTGTGTAAGAAATCTTTGCTTATTCCCAGCCCAAGAACATGAAGGTATCCCCCTATGTTGTCTTCCGTGAACTCTGTTGTTTCACCTTTCACAGTTAGATCTATAATTCACATGGAATAACTTTGTGTGTCTGATGCAAAGTTAGGGTTCAGTTTCATTTCATTCCACACTGATATCCAGTTGATCAAGAAGAATTCACCAGAAAGACCATCTCTTGCCTATTGCTTATAGTGCCACCCATTTCATAAATCAAGCATCCATACATGCACAGCTCAGTCCTCTTCGGTTGGTATGAACCCTGTACTAGTAAATGCTTTGGTTCCTGCAGCTTAGTAAACTGAATACTGTCTTCTTCATACCACCTCCTCATGATGTTCTTTGGCCCTCTGCATTTCCAGATAAAGCTTAGATTCAGCTTGTCAGTTCCTACAAATATACACAGAGACACAGACGCAGGGCTTTTGATCAAGATTGTTTTGGATCAAGATCCATATATCAGCTGCTTTGACAATTGAATCTATAGACTTTACGTCTCTGCGATATCGAGCTTTCCAGTTCACGTACATGGAATGTCTTCCCATTTGGGTCCTATTCAGTTTGCCCAATATTTTACATTTTAATTATTTGGCTTTCACATAATTCTTTTCAATGGCTATAGGACTTTGTGGGTTACATATTTGAATTTTTTTTAATAAATAGCATATGTTGTAAAGTTAGATTGTTTCTATTTTTCATTGTTATAAATAGTGTGATTATGAATATTCACATATATGCATTTTTTAGTACCTTCGTGTCTTCTTAGAATTAACTCCTGGAACTGGAATTTCATGCACTTTTATCTTTCCCTATCAACTGTATCATTTTTAAATCTCACCTGTAGTTATAATAGATTTCACTCTTGCCAGCCTAGAGAATTAGTGATTTGTTTTTAGTATTTTTTTTTATATTATTGGAAAAATAATAACTCATTGGTCTTTTAATTTGTATTTTTATTACTTGTGAGTTTGTTGAAGGTTTCATTTGGCTACTTGTAGTTCTTTTGTGAATAGCCTATTTGTGGCTTTTATTTTCTATCAGTGTTTTTATCTTTTTCTTGTTAATTAGTCAGTACTCTTTATATATCACAGATAAAAACCCTTTACCACGTATATTTACAAAATATAAATCTGTACAAGAAATGAATTACCCAGTGTTAATTTTTGTTAGCTTGTTCCTAGAGTGGGCCTTTGCAGAAAAGCAGAAGAGGAAACCCTGCCCAGCCTATTGAAATTGCGGTTGCCCCTCAAACATTGGTGTCATTTCCATACTTAGTAATAGTGTAGCAATACTGTGCTTGGCAGCAGGGACTATCAGCTACTGGGTAAAACAGAAGAGAGATAATATAATAGAATGGGAAGATCATTGAAATTAGGGCCGGAAGCCCAGCTTTTAGACCAGGCCCCACCTCTCTCTGCCTCTGTGATCTTGGTTAACCCACACACTGTCTCTGAATGTTAACTCCTCATCTGTACAGTGGGCACATTTGCATTCTGTATCTCATAGTGCTAAGATGAGAGCATATATGAAAAACATTGCAAACAGTAGATGTTACACAATATAATTACAGTGGTAATAAATACAGTACAAGTACAGCAAATTGAATGTAGTATATACGTTATTAAAATTATCATCGTTTGAGGTAACCTTACTAATCAAATATTCAGCCTAATATCTGAGTCTGTGGTTTGTGGCCTTGTACCAGCTTGCATGACTCCTTTCAAATAAATGGTTTGTTGATTTAAAAAATCAAGCTGATGTTCTTTGTGATATTTCAGTGTGTTTGTCGTATATTGGCTTCCAGGGCACTGGGCTTCTGTCTCCAATATGGACAGCCATTGTGAGCTCATTGGCCGTCGTTCTGGTAGAAGCCGTTTGGATCTGTGAGGGCACTGAGTTAGGAGGGCATCGATGTTGAAAATCTGCGTTTTTGTCCTTTCACTAAAATGCACTCTTGGCAAAGAGGCAATATGAACTTGCGTTGTAAAAGATAGCTTTTTAAAAAACCTCTTAAAGCCAGGTAATTTAATTATGTCTCTGCCATAGCCTTATTATGTCTCTGCCATAGCCTTTTCTCTTCCTCTGCAAAGGAACTCTATCTCCTTTTGACACCTCATATTGGAAGCTGACTTTCTTATCCTCAGAATTAATTAACATACAAATACTTGTCTCCAGACTTGGGAACACTGCTTTTTTGATTAGCATTTAAAGGTCACTCTTAATGATGTCAGACTGACTCTTAAGGGAAAATTAAACAGTAAAGTCACCCTCCTATTATTTCCTAGAGGACACTATTGGTATTTCTGATGATCTGGTCTTGGTGGGAGCTTTGATGTTCTGCTGTTCACAGACACATTGAGTCGGATCCAAGACCATACTAGATTGCAGCAAAACTGGGTTCTGGTCTTCCCTTGCTGATGGCTTCTAGGTGGGCCTATTTGCCATACCTTGCACTGCTTCTCAGTAATAAGTTTATGTAGGAACAGCACCTACAGGAACTGTTAGCAGCAAGGAGAGGGGTATAGAGGGGCTTTGGTAGCAATCTTGTGGTGAAGAGTAGAGAAGATGAAATTTGGAGGTGGATATTCGTAGGTTCAAATCTTGCTTGTGCCACTTTAAAGCTGTGTGACTTGAGCAACTTACTTCCCTTTTCTGAGACTCAATTTTTTCATCAGTGAAATATAAATAGTGATATCTACCATTCAGGTTGTTAAAGGTATATAAAGTATTACGTAGTCAGAGTAAGCTATCTGCTATCACAAAGACCCCCAAATCCCAGTGACTTAACTTAGGTTATTTCCTGCTATGGCGAGGGAGGGCTCTGCTCCACGTAGACAGTCAGTGACACAGACTTCTTTCATCCAGGGACACTGCCATTCTCTGGGGCCTTGGAACCCTTCCGTTGATCATCTGTCTCTGACTGACAGGTGAGGGAAGAGCATGAGCACGTGGATTGTACAGGTGGTGGTAGGGGCCAGGCTAGAGGTGGTGCACATCACTTCCACTCATGCCCACTGGTCAGAACTCAATTCCATAGATGTGCCTACTACTTTCTCTTTTTTTAAAATATTTATTTATTTAGTTTTAGAGAGAGGGGAAGGGAAACATTGATGCAAGAGAGAAACCGATCAGTTGTCCCTCGCAAGCGCCCCATCCAAGGACTGAACCCACAGCCCAGGCATGTTCCCTGACCAGGAATCGAATGTGATGATGCTCCAAGCAACTGAGTTACACCAGTCAGGGCAATGTGCCTCCTAATTTCAAGTGAGCCTGGGAAATGTATGTCTCAGGAAAAAAACAAAATGGATTTGTTTGGTGAACACATAATTCTCTGTTACTAGCGTTCAGTAACATTTGTTGAGTAAATGAAAGAAAGAAAAAATGGCCGGATTCCTTGTTCATTTTCCTTTCCATGGACTCCTATAGCGTTAGAGCTGATGGGGCCATAGAAGTGATCAAGTTTTACCCTGGCTTTTTATAGGTGAGGAACCTGAGGGCCCTGGGAAATTTAGTGACTTATGCAAGATCTTCCTCCAGCTGTTAGTGGCAGGACTGGAGAACCTGAATCTGCTACTCCCAAATGCTGCTCTTCATTCTGTGTTTAATGATTTGAAATATTATTCTTTATTTTCTGCCGTAGGGTAGCCCTTACCTTTTGGCATGTGAAGGTGGGGAGTTTTAAAATAAGTTCTTCTGATCCTTATAGGTAGACTTCAGCTTTCTTTGGAAGGAGACATTAGGTATTTTAGGGCAGTAAGAGCCCCTGAAGGTGCTGGGGCCTCTCATTGGTACTGAGGGTGAAAACTCAATGTCACTCGCCGGCTCACATGTTTAAGCAACTTTTCTCTTGCTCCCTTCTGTACTTACCAAATCATACGAGATGATGTGGGTACACCAGAGGTTAGGACGGAAAATTCACATACTAAGGAAGGTGTCACATATTTAAACGGTAATTACTACATAAAATAAGAGTGGGGTAGAAGCAATAATGTGGACGTGGCCAGCTGCCGGAGTGCTGAGGGAGAAGGGAGTAAGGGAAGCTTCACGGAGGAAGCAGGTCTTTGAACTGGATCGTAAAGAATGGGTTAGAATTTATTAGAGATGTGGTCTGCTCTGAAGCATATACACTCTGTCTGTATTTGTATAATCAGTGTAGATAATCTTGGGTGGCTGTACCTATGCACTGAAGAAAAATGGAAGAAGAAAGCCAAACCAACCAAAAATACCAAAATGGTGATCAAGTAAGTCTCCTGTGTTAAATTAGCATTTAGCACTCACATTTATATTCACCTGTCTTGTGTTGAGTTTTTACCAGCTAATAATTACCTAAATAACCTTTTGGATATAGGTCTATCACCATCAACAGATATTTTCTCACGAGCCAGAAAAGTTCTTGACACTATCCTTCTAGCCCCAGTGGGCTTTGTATACTTTTTGGCTGGGTACACACAGACCCTTGCAAGATTTGTAGAGGCAGGGGTAAGATGAATGAAGTACGAGAAAATTGTGAATCAGGATAAAGAGGGGCATACGTGCACTGCAGAAGATGTGCAGACATTTTTATAGCTTTGGGTGTGGGGGCTTGATTTTCAGAAAGTTTTCTCTCAGGGGTACTGTTTAGAGCCTAGATTTGTAAGGTTGTTGGAAATGCTTAGGAGTTGGCATCTCAGGTGTGAGGGTTGTCTCGTGGCTGCCCTTCTCCCACAGTGCCGCATTGCTGGGCTGAGCATGCAGGCAGATCAGGCTCTTGTGGTGCTTTCCTTTTTAGAGGTTAGAGTCAGGGTTGCCCGGGATCAGTTAGAAAGATGAGGTGTTTGTTTTCAGTGCCTCCAGCTCCTCTTTGGTGTGTCTCTTCTCTCCCTGACATTCATTTTCTTGCAGCTGCTCATAACATGTTCACGGTTGAGTGTCATGAGAATTTGTATTGTTTTAAAATATACATTTTCAATTCTAAAAGCATTCTTATAGTAAGAATTCAAGTTGTACAAAAAAGATATGTAAATGCAAGGTAATTATCTCACTTTCCCAGACCTTCAGTACTCATTTTTTAAAAAGTATCTTTCTAGACATTTTATTTGGACTTATATGCATACACAGGTATATCTTTTTTTATATAAGTGGACCCATTTAATACATGCATTTTTCTGTAACTTGCTTTCTTTGATTAATATGTGGGATAGCTTTTCTTTTTTAATAATTAAAAAAATAATTTATTATTTTTAGAGAGAGGGAAAAAGAGGGAGAAAGAGAGAGAGAGACACTGATGTGAGAGAGAAGGATCGATCGGTTGCCTCTTGTCTGCACCCCAACTGAGGACCAGGCCCACAACCCAGGTGTGCGCCCTGACCAGGAATCAAACTGATGACCTTTCACTTTGCAGGATGATGCCCAACCAACTGAGCCACACCGGTCAGGATCAGGGCAGGAGAGCTTTTCATAGTACTACATAGTTCTACCTTATTTTCTTAAATCAGCAGACTATAGTTGTTCCTATACTGCTTCTACATGATTCTTTTTTAAAAAAAGCTATTTAATGATTTTAGAGAGAAGAATGTTGGGAGAGAGAGAAGACAATTTATCGTTCCTCTTTTTTATACATTCATTGGTTGCTTCTTGTGTGCCCTAACAGGAGATCGAACCTGCAACCTAAGCATGTGGGAACAACGCTCTAACCAACTGAGCTACCAGGCCAGGGCCCTACATGAGTCCTACTGAACAATCTTAAAGTTTACTTTCTTAATCCTGTGCTATTTATTACACACCCTACTGCAGAGAACATCCTTGTAGCCGTCTGTAAACTTGTAGTGTTATTTGCAGAAACTTGCAGTGGAGTTCCTAGGCCAGAGTACATGTATATAAAAGTTCGATGGATATCGGTGAATTGTGCTCCAGGAAAACTACTTGTTTTCATTCTCTCCACAGGGTACATGAATTTTCTTTCCCAAGTATTTTTCAATCCTGGACTTAGGGCCAGAGAAGAGGAGGCAGAGAGGAGAGGGCCTGCTAAAAATAAGTGGTGGCCAAGAGAAATGAAAACATACATTCACACAAAAACTTGTACATAGCAGCATTATTCATAACAGCCAAGAAAGTGAAAACCGTAATGTTCATCAACTGTTGAATAGGTAAACAAAATGTGGTATATATAAATATATGTATGCCAAAATTAATTTTAGACTATAATAAACAAGCATAATAAAAGCATTTATTTGAGCAAAAGGAGCTGCAGCCAGAGAGAGATTCAGGTAGCAACCTAAATTGTGTTCTGCTGAGAAAAAGGGGGGCCACCTTTTATAGCAAAAGTTTCTGCCCAGGTTCCCAATTAGTTCTGTTTTATGTGAGGTATTCAAGTTCATACACTTCTGATTCGTCTGAATTGCACAGTTCTGATTGGTTGGCACTATGCATCCTGATTTGTCCTTATGAAGCAGTTCTCATGGGACAGGGCAGGCCTTAGCCCATTGGTCAAAAGACAAAA
>VMDR010028618.1:0-13104 GCA_007922815.1 Macrotus californicus
AACACACTCATTGACATATATTAATGTGTTTTTTTAAATCAGGTGAGAATAACAAGATATCCAGTAACTCTTCTTTATAGTTATCCTTTCCTTTACTCCCCTCAAATTTTTTCTTGTGTACCTCCTCTTATACTGAAAAGGTCTCTAAAATGTCTCCCTTTTTTAATGGCAGAATACCAATTTCACGCTAAATGCATGAGAGACCTCGTTCCATGGGAGCACATATCTATTAATCTTTCTTTTTTCCTCTTCTTTCTTTTTAATCAGTAGGTCCATTCTACACTGGATTTTCTATTATAGGCTTTACGGTTTTATTTTGTAATTATATAAGCCTTAATTATATTTACAATGATACTTGATATTTCTCAATCAGAGTTGGAAAGACTGCTAATGCAGCAACTTTCTTATCAAAAAAATGTACAAATGGAGAACAAAATTATTTTTCTGAAATCATTTGCAAGTGCTAATGCTGAGACTGAATATTTTTGCATCTTCTTTTAGTGATTGTTTCTATGCTCCTACTTAATCATGTGTGTTTCCTCATTAAGAAAATAGCCTGGGAGGACTGGGCGAATTATACACTACAATGATGGCCTGGCTGCTGCTTTACTTCCTGATCTTTCTTTCTATTGTTTACTAGTGAGGCCCAACAGAAATTTTTCCATTCTGTTCAGCTGCAAATTCAGCTGTAGAGGATAACAGGGCACTTAGAGCTTCAGTCCTAATGAATGAATGGGAATGTGCGTCTCTCATGCTTTCACTCTTAAGAGTCAGTGTACGATGCCCACCCAGTAGTAGTCAGGCATTATTCCTAAAGGAGAAGTAAACATAAATTTGTACTGAAGTTCTGGTTATTGCAATAAAAATATAATTTGAAACTTGGAATGTAAAAAATAAACCATTTAGTCAAGATTGTATAAATATGGGGATAGGCGAGATCTCTATTCTAAATTTGTAGTTTCTAAAATCTTGGTAGTCTACTGATTATTGAGGGTTCTTGAATGTACTCATCTTAAATTATAAATTATATACAATATATATTATTATATAATATATATTTTATATATTATATATAATATTATATTATATATTATACATATTTATTATATACTATATATTTATTTATTTTCATTGCTCCCTACTGGGTTAGAGGGATAAATAAATAAGAAACAAATATGCCTGTAAGCAGACAGCTGGGCAACTATCAGGGCAAAAATGCCACCCCCTTCACCACACACACAAACACACAAAGAACAAACCACCATAAATCACCCTTTCTCATTTATCTGAGGTTTGAAATGCAGATTGGCTGACTATGGTAAGCAGAACAAATGTTTCCTGCAGTCCATTTTTGTAAATAAAATTTTATTGTATGTAGGGTAAGGGGAGGCAGTCTGGCTTCCTCACCCAGGTGTCTAGGTAACTAAGGGAAGCTGTGTTCCCATTGTCTTGGAGGGGCCTGATAACCAGTGTTCTCATAGCCTTGAGACTGGGTCCGATAAACTGTTCCCATAACATGAAGTGTGCTTGCATGTGCAGAATTATGTTATGTTAAATAGTTTCTGGCATCTTGCTGGCTTTGTTCCCCTCTAGTACTTAAGTAGGTAGGGACTCCCTGCTGGGGGCAATGATGATGGTAGAGACATGGAAGGGGACAAGTCCCACGATGGGTGCCACTCTGGGGAGCAAGGGCCACGACATGAAACATTCAGATAGACACACAGCTTACAGTGTGTGTGGCTCACCCACCCGTGAATAAAAGCATGTCAAGCATCCCCATGGCTTTGCGCATTTTCTTCCACTTCCCAGAGGCAAGAGTGAATCTGCCGGGCCTTGATCGATTGCAACACATGGTAACACAGCTACACCCACTGGTTTATATACTGTCTGTCAATGGCTGCTTTCATGCTACCATAGCAGAGGTGAGTAATTGTGATAAAGATCATAAGGCTTGTGAAGCCAAAAATATTTACTATGTAGTCTTTTAGGGAAAAAGTTATTCAGCACCTGTTAAATCATTGATTATCACATTTGGATATAATTCACACAAATTGTATTATTTAAACAAATTTGTCTGAAAATATATGTAGCAAGAATAATAAAAAGTATTTGCATTTTATTTTTATTTTTTAATTCTTACCCGAGGATATGTTTGTATTGATTTTAGAGAGGGCGAAAGGGAGAGAGAGAGAAAAAAAGTCAATGTGAGAAAGAGACATGGATCAGTTGCCTCCCTCACATGCCCCAACCGGGGACCGAAACTACAACCTAGGTATGTGCCCTGACTGCGGATCAAGCCCTCCATCTTTTGGTACAGGAGAGGACACTCCCACCAACTGAGCCACCCCACCAGGCCAGGGCTATTTTCATTATAAAGATAGAGATCTTAAGGGGATACTTTTCATATATAGAGCTTATTGAACAAGACAGAAAAATGTAGGCATTCTGTAGACTATGCGGAAGAGGAAATACATATATAATTTTATGGTTACAGCTCTTCTATAATCAGAAATATTACGGATATGCATCAGTGGCTGATGGTTGTATCTACAATAGAAATAAATGTAAGTAGTCAAAATGCAGCAGTAGCCTTATTACACTAGGACTCAAACAAAGTTGTTTATTTTAGAACTCAGTATCTAAACATAGTAAGAAAATGCAAGAGTAACTGACTTAAAAATCCAGCAACATAAATTTATTAAAATTTAATTATCTAGAACTTGTAAAGTCATATATTTGCATTATACTCATTGCAAAGCATGCGTGAGTAAGAAAAAAAATAAAGAACATTTGAATCAAATGTTACAAGAGCAAAAAGACAGGGAACTTGGGTTGAATGAAATTTGCCTAATACTGTATGACTTGCTGTTAAGCCTTACAAACCCTTGACTGTGCACTAGAAACCCCTCAGGGACTGCTTTCTTCTTCACCACACAGTTGTAATATAGTATGTTCATGGAAGGCCAAGATTATAAAGTAAAAAAAAATATGTAATTATTCTCACCTCAGTACTCTAAAATCCATAATATAAATAGTTCTCCATTCTCTTCTTAAAGATTCCATTTCTGCCACTCTGTAACATTGTCTATACTCTTTAAACTCCTTGTTTTAATTTAACATCCATGAAAGAGAAAAACTTAGGGTCCCAACTCAAGAGATTGTTGTGTTAAGTAAAAGAAGACAGGCAAGATATTCAACAAAGGTATTTGCAAGTGTGATTAAATTAGTCATACTTATAGAAACATTAATATTGTGATGCATATTTTCCTGTTGACTACTCCATCCAAGAGTTCATTACATATATTCATTTCTTATCATTGGTGCAATCAACTACAACAAATTTAAAAACAACACAAATTAATTTTCTTGCAGTTTTAAACATCAGAAGTCATAAAATGAAAGTGTCAGGAGGGTTCTTTATTTCCTTCTCTGGGTCCTAGGTGCTATAGGTTCTTGCCTTTTCAAACTTCAGAAGCCTGGCTGCTTTTCTTGGTCTATGGCCCTTGCCTCCACCTTCAAAGCACGTAACTCAAAGTCTGCTTCTTTTGTCACATCTCTTCTCTGACTTTGATCCTTTTGATTTCCTCCAACAAGAACTCTTTGATTGTATTGGATTCACTCATATGATCCAGGATAATCATGCTATCTCAAGATTCTAATTACATTTATTTGCAAAGCCCCTTTTGCGTGTAAGTTTTCTGTGATGGTTAATTTTAGGTCAACTTGACTGAGCTACTGGGGCCCACATGTCTGCAAACAATTGTCTGGGTGTCTCTGAGGGTGTTTTGCATGAGGTTATTTATAGACTGAGTAAAGCAGCTTGCCCTCCCAGTTGTAGGTGAGCCACAACCAATCAATTTAAAGCCTGAACAGAACAAAACTTTTGACCTTCTGCTTAATAAAGGAGAATTCCTCTTGATTGTCTATTTTCAAATTGAAATATCAGCTTTTGATCCTGCCTACAGACTTGAACTGAAACATCAGATCTTCCTGGTTCTTGAGCAACTCAGACTTTGACCTGGAACTCCATTGCTGGTTATTCTGGTCTCGGGTCTTTAGCTCAGACTGGAACTGAATCATTGGCTCTGCTGCGCATTGAGTTTGCCAGTTGCTAGGCAGATCAGGACTTGTCAACCTCCATAATTGCATAAACCTATTTCATTTCTTATAATCTCCCTCTCTACACACACACACACACACACACACACACACACACACACACACACACACAACCTATTGGTTTTGTTTCATTAGAGAACTCTGCCTGATAAGTAACCTACACAGATCCCAGGATTAAGATGTACATTTGGGGGCAGGGGAGCAGCATTATTTTTTCTACCACAACATTTACAACTTTAAGATATCAAAGTGGCTATTTGTTACCCTGTATTTCCTGTGAGACCTTCAGTACAAATCTCTAGGGCTCTGCCACATACAGCTTTTCCCTTAAGTGACAGAAGACTTTTCACTGAAGTAACAGAAAATCTGACTCAATCTCCATAGATTAACAATTTAACCCATCACCTTCCTCATATCTTGGCACTCTTGAACTTCACAGTGAGTAAATGCACCACTTCTATTAAGTTTCTTGAATCACAATTCTCATTATCATTATGTATCTGTCCCTCTCCCTCATCTCTACCACCAGGAAACTAGTAAATTTTGTCAAATCCAATCTCCTTCATATCATTAATGCTATCTATCTTCTTCTCTCTATTCCTGTCACAAATTTAGGACCAGCTTTCAACACCTTATTAGGTTGCTATCAAAGCCCCTTACAGAGTTGGTTCCTTTGATTATTTTTCTGTTTCTATTCTAGGTTTCACAGTGTAGTTATAATGATTTCAAAAATGCAAACATGATCCCATCACTCTAAGGCTTATAATGTTTCAGTGATTCCCTGTGGCTTCAATAAAATATTTGAAATATTCATCGTGGCACACAGGCCCTTCAGAATCCATCTCCAGCAAATGTCTAGGTCATTCTCTTGCCTCACCCATAATCCATGCATTCTCCCTTCCATCTACACCGAATTTCTTATAGTTTGTTCACTGTGTCATGTCCTCTTTTATTTTAAGGATTTTGTATAAGCTGCTCACTTCATCTGTAATATCCTTCTGGTACCATGCCTTCATCTGGCTGATGGTCCTTAACTCAGATACCACCTCCTTGAAGAGACCATTCAGACTTTTCTAGGCTTTACCAGTTGCTTCTCCTTCATACTCCCTTAGGTCCAAGTATATAAGTGTATCTTAATGGTACCTTTGCTTAGAAGACGTTTGACTTGTAACAGAAAACCTGACATGAACTAATTTGAATAATGAGGAAATGTACTATTTTACATTACCCCTCCTTCACCACTAAAGGATGCTATTATCGAGGCTCTGGTCCTCTCTTGGCAAAATAGTGGCGGTTTGCATGCTTCTTTGTGTTGGGTTTATTCTCTGTTTGAGTGTCCAAGGAACCCAAAGTATTTACAAGAAATAACAGTAAAATGATATTCTGATCTAAAGGAGGAAAGAGAAAGCCTTTTCCCCATTATTCTTATGAGAACAACTGAACCAATGGCAGACAGACGCTAGAAGAAAAGTGTAATCTCATGCCTGAATTCCAAAGTCAGGAAGGGCTAAGGTTACTAACCTCCACTTTGTCCAGGGTTCCTCAGTGATGGCAGCATTGACATGTTGGACCAGATAAAGTTTTGCTCTGTGTAAAGTAGAGCATTCGCAACATCCAGGGACTCTACACACTAGATGTCATCCCCTATGGGGAACCTATTTATGCGTGATGTAACCTGTGACTCAGCTCTGGATCTGAATGCAGTCCTGACGCATGTGGTGTGCAGGTGGCATCCGTGGATAGGTTTCCCGTGGGGAATCAGGCCTGCATTGTCCCTAGGCCGCTTTGAAACTTGCTCTTGCAAAAACTCCCTCACCTGGGATGGAAACAGCAGAAGTTTACTGTGACTTGTGCTAGACTTCCCAAGCACGAATGTAAACAACCCAGCTTTCCCTCCTTTACATTTGTAGATGACCTTTCTCTTTGAAGCTACTGGCAACTTTCTTTCTTTTGTTATGGTAACCACCTAAAGTGAACCTGTGCATAGTTAATGAGAACCATCCTGGATGTAATGTACCTAGAGTATCAATAAAAGCCTATTGAGACAGGAGTGAGGGCTTTTTTCTCTCTGAGAGATCAGCCACACATCCCTTTTCTCCACGGGATTTCTTTAGTCCACATGAATGTGTTCGTCACTTGTCCGGGGATATAGGACAAGCATTCCACAACAACACGCGGTCCTGCCAGATGGGACCGTGACAATCCCCGAAGTTATAACAATGAACAACATCTCCAGATGTTGCCAAAGGTCTCCTGAAGGGTAAACCCACTCCCAGTTGAAGACCACTGTCTTGGGCTAATGAAGAAATACTCTGGATCCCTGGCCTCATGAAATATTTATGAATAATTCAAGAAAATTATAGTTCTATTTAGAAGAGGATAGGAAGAATGAATATTGGGTAAGTGAGCTATAGTATCCATTATCTGTATTGTCATTATTAATTGTTTTGTCCCCTACTAGAAAGAACATTACTGGAAGTTTTATTTCTTGCTTCTCTTATCCCTAGTACCTTGTATATACTGTGTTCTTAGTACATTTTTATTAAAATTATATGTGAATCATGCATTGGGAAAGGGATCATTTAGTGCTTTTCACCTCTACTCAATGAGCATTATAACACATATTATGAGTCATCTACGTTTCCAATAGCAAACATGTTTTTAAATTTATAATCAAATACAAAAATATATTGGCAACACATTTTTCTAACTGTGGAGATGAAGGCAGAACAATAAAGTGTAAGTGAGGGGTGAAGGAGAAGTGAGGGTACTACTTTTAAGCATGGAAAACTTGCTAAGTGAAGAAAGGGAGAGCAATTATGATAGTGGGTACATAAATAAGACATGGCACCTGTCTAGACCAGTCGCTTGCTAGTTGATCTGGATTAGGAAGCAAAAGTTGAAATGGTGGCTTGTGACATAATGTGACACTATTGATTTTTCCTATGAACAGGCTATTTCTAAATCCCTTGTCCTAAGTTAAAGTTTGCCTGCATCTTGGCACATTGAAATACATGAGTAGTTTCATTAGAATGTGTGACTTAATGTAGATCGAATCTTTAAACTATACATCTCCTTTTCACTGGAGATTTGCATGGATCTCCTCTTCCCTTGCTTGGCTTCCCCAGTAATAAGACAATTTGTTTTTCTTGCTCTCAAGTTGTTGAATTTAGTGAGAGGTGAGCGTATGACAAAAACTATAATTCTATAAATATTTACTTTTATGCTATGAATATTAGCTTTGCGGAAATTTTCAGAAAAATCACATTATAATTTCCGAGAAGAATTTCATGTAAATCAGCGAAATATTGACTGTAAACATTTTAATTCTTTCTAATTTTTATATTGCAAAAAATTTTCTGAAATGATGTTAAAATTATTGGCCAAGTTTCCCTCTGGAAACCTGAACATGTTCACTTTCCTTCCGGGCGGGTATCTCTCTGGACCATGGTTTAGGTGCTAAGCAATTTGTAACAGCCTGAGTTTCCATTTTCATTTAATAACTGAAACCTAAATGTCACGATCAAAAACCACTGGTCTGTTGCACAGTGATCCATGTGAGGACAGTGAACTTATGTCTCCGTAAATTTGTTAGTCATCTATGAGAAAAAGCAAGGCTGACCTTGTAATGTCAAATCCCATTTAGAGCTGGGGAATAGGTAGGATGAGGTACTTGATGGCTTTTGAGTTGTATTAAGAAATACACTTTAGTTTAGGAGGATGAAAGTCTTGGTAAATTAATGTGGCAATTGTAGCCTATTCAAATAATTTATAGTTGAATCCTATCTTCCAGAAAAAAGAATGCGGTTAATAAAGGTCCTTGACTTGAGTAAACAATTTCAGGCCACACATGTCTCTCGGTAAGTACCTAAAGTGCTAGCTCTGACCTTCCACTTTCAGAGTTTCCTACGTGTGATTTTTCTAAAATCTTTTTAGTAAGAAACTGTTTAAAGCTCTGTCACAAGCAGGAATCTCAAGCTTATTGAAAAGTCATAAACTGGATTTTAAGATTATTTTGTGTGTCATTTGTAGAATTATGTTACATAGCAATTTATAGCCACTTCTCAGGTAGTTTTTAAAGCGACAGTGATCAAGTCAAAAGCAGAATTTTTAGGTAAACCTAATTTTAAGCACTTTCATATTTTACTGTAATCAGAGGATGGAATAAGATTTGGCTTGAATTTATTAACTAATTGCCAGGTTTGCTCCTGTGGGACATGTAAGCATGTGACCATCGCCTCAGCCATGGGAAAGAGGGTATTCCCCCAAAGTGTAACCACCGTGTGCTTCAGAGTAGGAATTTCAAGACACCAACATCACTTGATTGTGACTACATTGCATAGATCTGTGCAGTAGCTAATTAGAAAAGAAGCCATATTATGTATAAATATTGGTTGATTGGGTTTCCATATTGAAAATCTGAATTGAAAATGTCTGTTTCCATTGCCATAAGACTTTCATAATTTCTCCCTTAGAAAATTGCAGTAAACTTTCTTCTGTTTCTTTTCCCTCCAAGTCACTTTTGTAAAGAAAAATTTTTTTTTTGAATTTATTGGGATAATGTTGGTTAATAAAACTACCTAGGTGAAGGTGTACAATTCTATAACACATCATCTGTATAGCGTATTTTGAGTTCACCATCCAAAGTCAAGTCTCCTTTCGTTACCATTTATCACCTCTATACCTTCTGCTAGCTCCCCTCACCCCTTTCTCCCTCTGGTTATCACCATGCTGTTGTCTGTGCCTAAACCACCTTTTTTTTTTTTTAATGGACAATGATTAACCATGTGCTATGTAAATCTAACTGTCTCACTCCCAGTTTAAAATCTTTCTGAGATTTGATAACGTCTTCACTACCTTTGATTAATGTTCAAGTGCTTATCATGACAAATAAGACCCTTCCAGATCTGAACTCTGCTTTCTGTTCCTCTTACCATCTGTCATCAGTGAACACACTGGACTACTTTTCATTCCCTAACTTTACCCTGCTGGTTCATGCCTCTTCTTTGTTCCAATTATTCCATTAGTCTAGATAAGTGATTCTCAACCTTTTTTACTCCACAGTATGCATAAACTAATTACTAAAATTCTGTAGCGCGCACACACACACACACACACACAATTTTTGACCAAAAAAATACGTATAATTTCAATCCATTTACACTGGATAGCTATTGTTGTATTGGCTGTTATCACTTTTTTTTAATTTGACAATCTAAGCTTAGGAAAAGAGGTCACTGTCCCTGATTAAAAAGGCAGGTATTGCATGTTTTAAAAATTCTGTGGCACATCAGTGTGCCATGGAATACCTGTTGAAAATCGCTGGTCTAGACGGAACTTCCTTAACTCTTGTTCTTCTCTAGTAGTCAGATCAAGTATCCTTCCAAATACCCTCTGTGGCTCTGATAGACACTGTGTGAACCCACATATTTTGATGTAAGGTATTGTGAAGATTGAAGTTTTGTTCTGTCCAGCCCATTAGTCACTGAGCCCCTTGAAGGCCTGGACTTGTAAGGCAAACACTGGATAAATGTTTGCTCAGTAAAGGAAATGTTTTGTGCTCACCATATGTGTTGTTCTTTTCTTGTTAGTGATCTTTGTTTAGTCAGTGAGAAGCCACCACATTGCCTTTGAGATGTAAAGTAGCTGTAAGATTATTATATCAGAAATGCCATTTTAATGTTTATTTTGAATTGTAACATCTCCTGGAGGACAGAGAGTACCTGACTTGGAATAAGTTGGTGGTGGCAATGCCAGGGGACACCCAGAGAGACCAAATGAGGCCCCAACCTAATAGCTGGGTCCAGGGTCTTGTCATTGTACCCAAAAGGATCTGAAATTCTTTTTTTGATTGAGTAAAGCACTGTAAATTTATTAAAGCAAAAGTATGCACTCCAGAAGTGAGAGCAGGAGATTCTGAAGAATGAGATGCCCTGACCGGGGTCTGGGTAGAAATTTTTATTAACTTAGGCAAGGGGGTGGATAGAGTGGCCCTTAGCTTCTGACACTGGTGGGGTGACTCCTGCTGTGGCTCATCCTTATCCCTCTTCTCCAGATAGTGATTTTTTTTGTTCCTCCTGGGACTGTCATGGCAGTTTTGGGGGGAGGGGGAGCAGAGTGGCCCCAAATCCACAGTGCAAATTTTGTATGAAGCTATTATAATGGTCCTGTTGTTTACTTTAAGTTAATACAACTACCAAATCTGTTTGAGATTGGTTTTTGTTTGTCTCAACTACAGGAAATTGAGGAAGAGGAAGTGAGGGAACAGGTAGGTGGTCAGTAAAAGTCTCCTCTGTGATGTTCTAGCCAGGAGGGGAAAGGGGAGAGGCAGAGCTTGAGGCCTTTGTTCCCTATTCTAACTTTCCTGCCTCAAGAGCCGTTGAAGGGGTAAGAGGAGCTTTAAGAGACTGGCAACGTTCCATTCCTATTCTCATTGTCCTCCTGTCCTCTCTGGGTCTATCTCAGCTACCCAGTCTCACCCCGTTGAAACGAAAGCAGTGGTAGTACTCACAAAACTCTCCTAGCACTTTCCCCTGGGAGCTATAAAAAAGTGCAAAGCTGCAACCTAGGGAAACAAGAATGACTCAACATGTGAGGCTGGTATCTGATTTATATTTCACTCCCTAAGAAGAGATCTCAGAAAGACTTTCGGAGGAACATTTTGTCCTGCTAGGTGTTACTGATTTCTCCCTAATTTTAAGATTTGGGCATCAGAATTTTTATGAAGATTTTAAATGTTTGCAATGTAAGAATGAAGGCCATTGAAAAGGGTGGGCGTAGTTACTTTCATTGCTTGGGAAATTAGGCTCAGGAAACGTGATAATAAGGTGAATGTTGGAGCAAATGCATTTATATCCTGTTTATCTCAAGCACAGAGCCAATCTGGAGCTCTAATTCCTTGAGAAGATGATAAATGTTTTCTGCCAGTCTTTCCAACTGAACAAACTCTCTTTGATTGGTATTAATCATTTCTGGCAGGCGATGCTCAAGCTTGCTAGCTGCAATCTAGTTGAAAAACTTGTCATCAGTATCACATAATGAAATGAAAGAGTAGGGGACAAAGAGAAGAAATATTTTCATTTACCTAGTCCCTGGAGTAAGTTTCAAATTAAATAAGATATCAACAATTTTCAAAAAACAGTTTAAAATGCAAACCTTTAATAAAATTATTTTTTCCTAAATTTTTAATTAAAAAAGCAGAAATTAACCCAAGTAAGAATCTATAACTTGTTTATGGTAGAAGGACATCCCTCATTTTCTTAAATTTTCTGTTTCTTCAGAGAATTTCCCTAAAAATAAGTTTTCTCACAAGAGAACCATACGTACATAAAGACATGTGAACAAGAAAGCCCTACCAAGGGTGTAATCTGGAAAACAGTCCACTACAGTTCAAAAATTCTCTGTGGAAATCTGTTCCCCAAGTGACAGTGTTTGGCGGTAAGGTCTTTGAGTGGTGGCTACAAGGCAGGAAAGTTACCATAGGGAACAGAGGCCTGGGAACTACCCCTCCCCTCCCTTTCTAGGTTAGGACATGCAAATATGACCTGTTCCCCCATTCCTCACCTTCTGGTTCAGAGAACTGCAGATGTGACTTGTGTTCCCTCATTGCCTCCCTCCCAATTTCCTGGGGTAAGAAACAGTTGAGATCATCAAAAACCAGTCTCAGACAGAGTTGGCAGCCATGTTGACCTACACTGGAGTTTTGAAGCCTCTCTGCCCTCCGGGTCACCACAAAAACCAAAGAGCTACCAACTGCAGAGGAATGACTGAGGGGAGCTGTGCCAACAACCACCCTCCCAGCATCAGAGACCAGGATCCACCCCCATTACTCCCACTTGTCCATAGTTAATCAAAACCTCCACCCAGACCCTGTAGGCGATTCACTCTCTGAGTGTGCCAGCACTCCCTTCCCTCTGGGGTAATGCAGGTTCTGTCACTTTGAAAACTGCTATGCTTTACTGAATCTCTCTGTCTCAAACTGGAATTGTTTCCTCAATAGGGACAAAAACTTGGACACTATCACTGGGTTGAGGCCTCCCTTGGCCTCCTAGTGAGCCCCCCGCCCCCCACCCCGGCATCAGTTAAGTCCTGAGGACTGATTCCTTAAGAAAGAAATTACTTTTCTTATAAAAGAGACTTCAGTGTGCTCCCTTGGCCCTTTTGTCAATGATTGAGGTTATAGTAAGAAGACTGCCTTAGGCAAAGCAGGAAGCAGGCTCTCCTCAGACCCCAATCTGCAGGTGCCTTGACCTTGAACTTCCCAGCCTCCAGAATTGTGAGAAATAAATGTCTGTTTTATAAGCCACCCAGTCAATGGCATTCTGTTATTGCAGCCCAAATGGACTAAGATAGACTTTGAAATGGTTAAAATTTAAGTTTAAAAATTGTATCCTAGTTTAAAAATATCTCATCATTACTTGACTTTTTTTTCATTTTGCTATGTCATTTTCCCTGAAGAGACACCATTATTTTTTTTTTATTGAAAATGCAAAAACCCCTGAGGGCAGTGGGTGGAGATCTCACCCATTCACTTCTTAGGGTGATTGAATCTTTTTGTCATTTTCCTAATACCTCTGTAACAATAGCTAAATTGGGAGAATTCTTTTGCTTCCTGCAGCAAAAGTGCAGAAATTGCAGCACTTTATTTGATAAAATCAACTTACTTTACCCTCACTCTGTGAGAAAACTCATATAAATTATTCTTTCAGTTAATGATTACCTTAAATTGTGTTAAAGGTGATTTAAATATACCCATTAAAACTGGTATTTTGAGGGAGATGTGGAACATTTCTTCAAATAAAAGTGGTTAATTGATGTTCAATGGACACCTCCATTATTTCAATAACTAATTAATTGTATTAATTCTTGAAGTACACCTTGAAGCTGTCACTCACATTTGCAGGTTAACTCAAGGCAATCCGGAAGCTAACTGTTTTGAAGTGAATGAGGAACCTGAGTGAGCCACACACAGGGAAGAAAGAGCAC
>VMDR010028620.1:0-13084 GCA_007922815.1 Macrotus californicus
AAAGTTCAGTGTGACCCTCTGCTGTGCATGTCCTTTTTCTGGGCCAGATTTTAACATGAGCTATCTCTTCCTTGTTTCTTCCGTCTTCCAGTTGTCTCCATTCTTTGAGACCTAGTCTCAGGTTATTTTGTGTATCTGAAGTAAAATGCAAATTTACCAATTCATTTTATTAAAAGCTGGTAAAGCCAAGTTTCAACAGAATTAATGACTACAGGCTCCCGCACAGTCTTAAATACTT
Source organism: Macrotus californicus (assembly GCA_007922815.1). Taxonomy (NCBI): domain Eukaryota; kingdom Metazoa; phylum Chordata; class Mammalia; order Chiroptera; family Phyllostomidae; genus Macrotus; species Macrotus californicus. The sequence continues at coordinate 239 of VMDR010028620.1, forward strand.
GTATATACACTAAGAGAACATCTTCAGTGAGAAGTAAAATGTAACTTCAAGTATCATCTAACTCTAAAGGAAGTAAAATCTCAAACTTTTAAAAAATCTATTTTTATTCATAAAATAATTTCTTCAAAATCATGAGTACTAAGAAAAAGTTACAATTCATGATCTAAGTTGTTACAATTTGTCAAAAGACGGCACTTAAAATAAATGGAAAAGATCTAATAGCTGAATCAGCTGACTTCATCCTAAATAAGATTCAGCAGCGTTAATATTATCTATATCATCACGGAGTACACAACATTCTGGCAATCTTTTAAGACTTCTCTTTCTACCTCTGAAATTAATCATATTTAAATAACTCCTTGTTCAACCTATAATTACTGTGTACTAAAAACTAATCCCTAAAATGTCAGTATACATTTAGTACAATCAGTTCAGATTTTGACACAGAATTTACAAATGTCGTAAATTTTTCAACATACTACCATTTGTTCTAATTATGTCCATTTAGTAGCTTCCTCGGAAAATGTGTTTAAGGTGATTCACTGGCCATATTAATTTGCCTTCTGAATGAAACCAAAGAAATTAACTTAGTATCTTGGTATGTTTATTTATAAAAGGGTGGCACCTACTTGACACAATTTACAAAGCACACCTTTTTTCACTTAAAAACATCTGGTAACTTGGACATACAATGTAAATTGCCCAAGATCACAAAATTATTAAATAGTATCTAATTCAGATCTGAGTGCTCTTTATTCCCCTACTTTTGTCTTATTTTTCTGCTTTTGCTGTCAACAAGTGTTCTCTGAATATCAGAACTGGGAGAAGAACCAAGGACATTAAAAAGTAAGTTACTGATTACAACTCTAGCTAAAAAAAAACCCTAGAAATGGGCTATTTTTCTTTTTCTTTTTTTTTTTTGCATTTTAAGAAGGGAATGATTGGAAATTCATACAGGTAAATGTGTCCAAAAGTATAAACGATCTAAAGGAAATTAAATAAAACTCAACAGACTGTACACCAACCAGAAAATTAGGTCATTCAATTTGAATAGTATTTGTTATTGACTATAAACTGAGTTGGGGGGGGGGGAGTTTAGGGGGAGAACCCTCTCATCCCAGCACCAACACAATGCCTTGCACACAATAAGCACTCAGGACACAAATGCTAAATTCCAGAAAAAATTCGAGGCTCCTGGTTGGTTCTCCCCACACCAATGCTAGAATTTAGTCACAGCGCTATCAAACAGATCAGATCATCTACGGCCATACCAACCCAAATGTGCTCGATCTCTTCTGATCTTGGAAAACAGATCAGATCACAGGCTATAATACAGAAGTCATGCCCTGGCTGGTGTGGCTTAGTGGACTGAGTGCCGGCCTACAAACTGAAGGGTTGACAGTTTGATCCCTAGTCAGGGCACATGCCTGTGCTGTGGGCCAGGTCCCCAGTAGGGGGAGTGTGAGGGGCAACCACACATTGATGTTTCTTTCTCCTTCCCTTACCCTCTCTCTAAAAACAAACAAATAAAAATCTTTAAATTAAAAAAAAAAGTAGTCATAATTTTACCCCAGGTAATTTTACCTGATCTTCAACCTTGTACCTCCTATCTTGTTTTTTAAGTTAAAATTAGCCCTGACTAGTGTGACTCAGTTGCTTGGGTGTTGTCCCGCAAAGCAAAAAGTTGCTGGTTCAATTCCGGGTCAGGGCACATGCCTTGGTTGTGGCCTGGTCCCTGGTTGCAGCATGTGCAAGAGGCAACAGAGTATTTTTCTCATGCATCGATGTTTCTCTCCCTCTCTTTCTCCCTCCATTCCCCTCTTTAAGACTAAATAAAATCTTTTTAAGTTAAAATTCATAAAGACAATGCTCCTTGAATTTATCTAGTCAATATCATTAGCCATATATAAACATCTCAAAAAATGTTACTAATTGTTACCGGTATTATTGCTTAATTCATATTATTGCTTAATTTTTGCACCAACCCCCAGTTTTGGCATGTCCTCCAGTAGAGAGCTTGCTACTTTTAAAGTAATAATTTGCAATTATTGGACTAGTTTAAAATCAGTCCTTGTAATATGGAGAGAGACTTCTTCTACAGGAGGCCTTTCAATAATGCACTGTGCTTCCTTCACAGTTGTCTTCTCCAAACTAAGCACCGCCCGTTTGTCACATGCTTTACCTATAACATTATTTCCAAAACATTTCACAGCTGCCAACAGCCTCAAAATATCCCATTTTGTCCAATGTCCCAGAAGTGGACATAACATTTTGGATACAATCAGTTCAACAGAGGCTACACTAGGACTTGTAACTCCCAGAATTTCCTTGTTCCTACTTACACAGAAAAACATTTGAATTCACATTTTTTTAAAGATTTTATTTATTTTACTTTTAGAGAGGAAGGGAAAGAGAAAGAGAGGGAGAGAAACATCAATGTGTGGTTGCCTCTTGCACTCACTGGGGACCTGGCCTGCAACCCAGGCTTGTGCCTGACTGGGAATCAAACCAGCAACCCTTTGGTTCACAGGCCTGTGCTCAATCCACTGAGCTGCACCAGCCAAGGCTAATTCACATTTCTAAGAGCGTATCTCTGTAGGCTTAATAGGTCCCTTTCAAAAGGAAACAAATTAGGTTGGTGCTCTCCATACTATTGAGAGCATTGTTCAGATCCATCCAAATTCTTCTGCCTGAAGAAAAGCATTAAAAACTAAAAAACAATGACCCAGCAATTCCACTCCTAAATATATAAACACAAAAATCTGAAAACAGGCATTGAAAATACACCTGTACACCAATGTTCATGGATACAGTATTCGCAACAGCCAAAAAGTAGAAACAACCTAAATGTCCATCAACAGAGGAATGGATAAATAAAATCTGGTATATCATACAAAGGACCCTTATTCAGTCCCTTATTATTGGAATGATGTTCCAACGCATGCAACAATACAAATGAACCTTGAGAATAATATACTAATGAAGCCAGACACATAATGACAAATAATGTATGATTCCACTTACATGAAACATCTAAAATAGGCAAATTTGCAGAGACAGAAAATAGGCTAGAGATTACCAGGGACTAGGCAGAGAGGGAGGAATGGAGATTTATTGCTGCATGGGTACAGAGTCTCCATTTGGGGTGATAAAACTTGAGAAGCAGCTGTGATGTTTTGTGTGTTGAGTCATGTGTATAACAGATTCTAAAGAAGTCCCATTTTATTACAGAGTGGATACAAATTCCCTTCCTCACAGGGAAAAGTACTGTTTCCTTTCTCTTGGATCATAGCTAGGCCTCTTCCACTGCCCCCAGCTTTGTCTTCTACAGGTACTTTCCACATCAGTTAAGGTGTTTGTAGAGATCACTGATGTGTCTCTTAAGGTTGTGTAGGTTATCAATGAACATCAGATTTCCAACCATTTTCTTCTTTTAGATACAATGCTGCAATTCATTCCCCTTCCAGCCTTGAAGCCATCTGGGGCCCCTAATTCTTTGGGTTGCTTTTCAAAATTTTCCAGGATCCCAATGTTATCATACACCCCGAACACAGCTCCTCTACTCATTCCAATGATCAACCACTTTGGGCAGCAGGAGGGTGAGCCTTACATGTAACAATCCAGGAACACCAAGAGAGAAGCTTCTGCATGCCAGGGCACCCAGCTCCATAGGCACCTTCCTGAGCCCCCAGCAAGGCTCCCTGCCATTGTTCTCTCCCCTACAATAGCCCATCACTCTAGCACAGAGTGCTAGCCAGAGGGGACCTTCAAGGAGATGATAGGAACCATCCACGCTGGCCTCATATAGGTATCAAGTAGACAAGCCATCCTGGGCCTCACCCAGGTAGCTCTAGTTGTGATGGCTTAACAATGTGAATGTAATTAATGCCATTAAATTAAAAATGTTTTTAAAAATGGTTAGTATGGCACATAAGAAAGAAAAAGCGTAAGATGAAGAAATGGAGATAATAAACCTTCTTTCACCCCTTTAGCAAATTTTAAACAAACTCCAGTACTTTGGTCAATTTCTCTGCTCCTTCTTCATGTGTAAAGTGGGTATAATATACAGGGGTGGGCAAAAATAGATTTACAGTTCTGAGTATGTGAGTTTATTCTTATATTTATTATTATATTACTCAGTTATATTATTTGTCTTATTATTATTGTTGTTGTGATTATCTTGTACCCTTACTTATGATTTATCTTTCAGGTAATGATAGCTGATAATTTACCTACTTTGCCCATGCCTGTAACCTTGCTGTCATCCTCCTTTGTCAAATTATCATTTCACAACTAATTTAACCTAAATGTTTTAAAGTCTGAAGTCAAGACCATTTTTTAATTTTAGTTCAGCTTCAATACCTCATTTTCTTTCTTTTAAAGATTTTATTTATTTATTCTTAGAGAGAGGGGAAGGTAGGGAGAAAAGGAGAGAAATATCAATGTGTGGCTACTTTTCACACACCCCCTTTACTGGGGACCTGGGCCACAACCCAAGCATGGGCCCTGACTGGGAGTCGAACTAGGGACCCTTTGGTTCACAGACCAGCACTCAGTCCACTGAACTACACCAGCCAAGGCTTCAATACCTCATTTTCTTAAATCAATTTTGCTCTGAAAACCCAATCTACACAAAAGTCCACTCACATTTATGTAGCAGTCAATAATAAGAGCTTTATCAAAATATAACAATGCAGAAACAAAGTTTTCTCATCTTTCATCAATCAAACTGTCAATTTCTAGTAAAAACATTTCAGTGAGTAAGTAGGTCTTGACCACAAATCAGACAACTAAGCTTTTTTTTTTTTTAAGATTTTACTTATTTATTTATTTTTAGAGAGTGGGGGAAAGAAGGAGAAAAAGGAGAGAAACGTCAATGTGTGGGTGCCCCTCGCACACCCTGTACTGGGGTCCTGGACTGAAACCCAGGCATGTGCCCTGATTGGGGATTGAACCAGCGACCCTTTCATTTGCAAGCTGGCGTGCAATCCATTGAACCACACCAGCTAGGGCGCTTACCTTATCTCCTTTAACTGCCCTATAAAAGTAATAAAACTGTAATTACCTTCAATTTCTTTACTAGATTCTAGCTCAAATACTGTATTTCAGCACCCCCCATTTGAAAGTAAGGCACTACCTCCAAAACTTACAGTAGTTGAAGACAGAATATAGGTGAATTTGTCTATTTGTTCTTTTTTTAAAGATTTTATTTTTTTATTTTTGGAGAGAAGGGAATGGAGGGAGAAAGAGAGGGAGAGAAACATCAATGAGAAAGAGAAACATCCATGTGAGAGAGAAACATCAATCTGTTGCCTCTTGAATGCATCCCACTAGGGACAGAACCTGCAACCCAGGCATATGGCCTGACCAGGAAATGAAATGGCAATCTTTCACTTTGAAGGACGATGCCCAACCAAGCCACATCAGTCAGGGCCATCTATCTGCTATGTAACCAGTTCCAGAGACTAGCTATTTCAATTATAAATTCACTATTTGCAAGGTAGACATCAGTCTCCATAATACATTATACACATATATCAGAAATGGAATACTACTCAGCTGTTAAAAAAAAAAAGAAAATTTCGAACAACAATAAAGTAATTAAAAAAAAAAAAGAAAATTTTACCCTTTGCAACAGCATGGTGGACCTAGAGTACATTATGCTAAGTGAAATAAACCAGTCAGAGAAATACAAATTATGATTCACTCAAATGTGGGATCTGATGAACAAACTGAACTAACAAGCAAAATACAGACATAGAGAGCAAGATGACAGCTGTGGGGGTGGAGGGAAAAAGGACTCATGGATATGGACAACAGTGTGGTGACTGCAGGGGGAAGGGGGCTATAAGTGGGATAAATGATAATAGAAAGAAATACAATAAATAAACTAAAAAAAAAAAAAAAGCCCCTGGCTGCTGTAATTCAGTGGATTAAGCGCCAGCCTGAGAACGAAAAGGTCGCTGGTTCGATCCCCCATCAGGGCACATGCCTGAGTTGCAGGCCGGGTCCCCAGTGTGGGGTGTGTGGGAGGTGGATACACATTGATGTTTCTCTCCCTCTCTCTCTAAAAATAAAATCTTAAAAAAATAAAAGAAAAAGAAATGTACAGGTTCTGTCTACAAACCAGCGCTCATTTTAACCAGATACTCACCCTAAATAAGACCTCTTCACTACTCTCTCCTGCTATAATTTTACTATAATATAATCATATACAGTGCTTACTAAGGGGAAAAATGTCATTTCCCTTGTCATATTACAAAAACAATTTAACAATTACAAGGAGAAAAATCCCAAGAAGAACAAGTCCTTGTCCTCCCAGATTTTATATTCTCCAGAGTTTCTAGAGATTAACTTTGTAGTCAGAACTGCAAAATTTTTATTTCCTTAGAAAATTCAATTTCTCAGTATTAAACAGTATTTTTATGGCTAATATTTATTAAATGCTTACTGTATGCCAGATACCATCCTAACCACTTTAACTCATTCTACCTTCAAAACCCTAAAGAGAAATAGGTTCTATTATCATCACCCCACCTTTAAAAGAGGGAAACTAAGACACAAAGATGTAAAGTGAACTGCCCAATGTAAATATAACTAGAAGTGGCAAGAACCAGGACTTGAATACAGGTAGTAAGACTTCAGAACGTATGTCTATATCCACCAAATGATATTCCCTCTCTCAATTATGAATTCATTTTGCCACCCACAAGTTACACCCTTTTTAAACAAACGAACTCTTTAAAAGTCCTCTATAGTTTTAATCAAGTTACAACTAAACCCTCCATCAACTCGGGACAATCCAGGACTACATCAAACTTTCTCACTTTCCCACTAGGCCAACGTGGAAAAGAGCAGAGTAGTACATAGTTTCAGAAACAAGCATGGAATAGAAGGACTGTAGAAACAGAGAGGAAAAAGGAAAAAAGAGAAAAACAAAAGCTGCAGTGAGGAGAGCACCAGTAAAAAGACCAAAAAGAAGAAAAATGGGAAAGGCAGAAAGATGAATAAAATGGAGAATGAATATCAAGATAATACCCTCAGCACTTCCGATTTGTCCCTATAATTTTTCCAGTACGGATACATCCTCTAGAATACTAACTGTTAATGTTAGCGCCCCAGGCAGGTAGCCTCAGCTATACTTTGGTTTATCAAATATTATTCTTCAAATGCTTTGCTGCCATTTTAAGCCCATTGAGTACAATGAATTTCAACTCTACAATTACAATGAACCGATTAAATGAATTTCTTATGTTCTTTCAGTTAGGAACAATGAATAAGCTTAACCCAAATAAATGTATACAACATTTTAAGAAAAATGTTATGGTCTTTAGTAGATTGCTATTAATAAAATTCTTAACAATTATCTTTCAAGTAAATTGCCTCTAATGCATTTTTGAAAAGTGAAATACCATTCTTGGAATACTTCTCAAGTCCTCAAAAAAAAAGCTTTCCCCTAGACATACATAAAAATTACTTGATCAGCATCTGTAGAACCCAAAGGTTAAGGCAATTTCGTGTTAATTATAACCACAACCGTAAAAGGACTGCAATATTTAAAAACTCATGTTTTCTTTTTTTTTTTTTTTAATTTTATTTAATTTTAGAGAGAAAGGGAGAGAAACATCAATGTGTGGCTGCCTCTTGTGTGCCCCCTACTGGGGATGGGGGACCCAGCCTGCAACTCAGGCATGTGCCCTGACTGGGAATCAAACCAGAGACCCTTTGGTTCACAGGCTGGTGTTCAATCCACTGAGCCATACCAGCCAGGGCAAAAACTCACATTTTCAATAAAGAATAAAACAATGGTAGAACTGAGATGAAACGCAATGCAAGGAGCTGGTCATGGGTAATAAGAGAAAAAGTTAAGTGTTTAGTAGTTTTTCAGTGTTTTATTTTAGTGCTTCTTTACATAGTAACACCTGGGTTAGGGAGCTTGTCTTCCATATTTTGTGTTTTGGAACATACTATCAAGCTAAGAATCATCAAAAATGATAGGTCCTAATTGTAAACGAACCCCATTCCTCCTACCTGATGAGATTACTTTCCCCATTAAGAAATTCACTATAATAAAAAAATCTTTCTCAACAAGATTTGTGCCCCAATAAAAAGAACCCAAAGCCTATATTTTAATGTCAGACTCTGTAGTCATATTCTTAAAACTAAGCAAAATCCTTGGAGGTCTAAAGAGCTGAGGGAGGAGGGGCAGGAGCTCCAGCTGTTCTGCCAGCCAGTAGCCTGACGTTCAACCTATCTCAGTCCCAAGCTCCAGCCCTATGATCCCACCTGTTCCAGTGCTCAGACTTTGTACTCCATGATGGGATGGGATGAGCTTTAGGCATCTGTGGAAAGAAATAAATGCCTGTGCTGTGAATAAATTAGTAAGTGAGAGAGTGAATTACTAGATTCCTAATTTTATTCTGTATTTAAATATCCTGGGCTCTTTTTTAAACTGGAGACTTTTTATTTTTTAAACTCTTAATTTTGTAATCATTGGTAATAAAAATTCTTAACTCTCATTAAGTTGTAAACAGCTTGGATTATTTTTGTTTCTTTAAGATCTAGTTTTTAAAAAAAAAGATTTTATTTATTCATTTCTAGAGAGAAAAAAGGGAGGGAGAAAGACAGGAATAAAAACATCAATACGTGAGAGAAACATGAATCAGCTGCCTCCTGCACACCCCCCAACTGGGGACCTGGCCCACAAGCCAGGCATGTGCCCTGACTGGGCATCAAACCCATAACTTTTCAGTTAGCAGTCAGATGCCTACCCACTGAAACACACCAGTCTGGGCAAGATCTGGTTTTAAAGTAATGAAAAGCATCCATCTATAAGTTTTCCTCACTTAAAACTTAATCTGCCATTGTGAAAGGTTCTCAAGTATCAACACCATGAGGGAACTGGTTAGAAATGCTAATTACTTGGCTCCACCCGGGGTGGGACCCAGCAATTGTGTTTGAACAAGTCCTCCAGGGGATGCTGATACTCAAAGTGGTTTGAAAACCACTGGCTTCCAGATGAAGAGTCAAATGGCCTAGCTTCAAACCTCAGAGTCAAGGTTTACTAGACTGGGTGATCAAGAGTAAGCCCAGTTTCTCTAGGCTTGCTCCTCACCTATAAAAGGGAATTACAGGGTTGTTCTGAAGATTAAATAAGAAAACATATGGTAAGGGCTTAAAAGCAATGTCGGACACATAAGAAAGAGACAAACGTTAGCTGTTGTTAAAGCACTTTAACAGTTGTAGACTAGAAAGGGGAGAGACAAAGGCAGAAAAGCCTTGAGTTTAATATCTAGTGAGCAGGCCAGACACATGTAAACAAGGCAGAACCAAACACGTTCACGGAGGAAATAAAGATGCCCTCCTAGAAGGGGCAGACAAGTAGACTGGGGTAATGTAAGAACAGCCAATTCTGACCCAGCAATATAGGCTTTAAAAAAGTGAATACATATAAGCAAGAAGAGCCTGAAGAAAAGAAAGTCATTCTAACCTACAGGTGTGAATGAAGACACCGAGAAGCAGGCTAAAGGACGGCACAAAGCAGTACACTACAGCAGCTTAAGGATGGACAAGGCAAAAATATTTAGAGTAGTCCCCCTTCTTCACAGGGTATACATTCCAAGACCCCCAGGAGATACCCGAAACCACAGACAGTACCAAACCTCGTATGTACTATGTTTTTTGAAATACGCACATACCTTCCTCCTTAATCAACTTCGACTCTGCCGGAAATGTGGCAGCAGCAGCTCCTCCAACAGCAGGCACAGCCTCTGCAGTGTTTACACTTCTCAGTCCAAACCTATTCCTGAATCTGTGTCACCATCCCTTACTTGCAGTAAATGGCTTGGTGTCACTCCTTTCAGAGGATCCCTTGCAGAAGTCTTCGTATAGGCTCAGTGCTCTCTGGCGCAACATGCTGCCGTCAACCGGAACACATTTTCTGTTCCTGTCTTCCACCCACAAACTTAATGCCTTTTCCATCTTAACTAAGCATTTATCACGCACTGTGGCCGTAACTTTTGCAGTTTGAGGTGCAACAGCAAAACTAGCACAAATTTCTTTTTCCTTCTTCACAATTTCACGGATAGAAGATTCGTTCTTACTGTAGATCTTAGCAACCTCAGCATAGGATATTTTTTCTTTCCTTATTAAATCAAGAATTTTCACCTTTTCACTTAAAGAAAGCACTTTTCGGCTTCTTTTTAGCATATCCGCATTGCCAGCATCACTACTCTTGCCCTTCAGGGCCATAATTAAGGAAAATTAAGTGTTAGTTGAACACCAAGCACTGCGATACCAAAAGGGCTGACAAGCGGCTGGTGGTGTATATAGTGTGGACGGACTGGACAAAGGAATGATTCACATCCCGGCGGGACAGAGCAGGACCTCTTCCCTCTAACCAGAACCGCGCTAGAAATCTAAAACTTACGAATTGTTTATTTCTGGAATTTTCCATTTCTGACCTCGACTGGAACCGCGGGAAGCAAAACCGTGGAGGGGGGTGAGGGGGGATGTCTACTGTAGTAGAAAATAAAATTAGTCATCCCAAATGATACGCTTTAGGGGGAAGGAGTGTAAGCCCTGCCTCCTGAAGGCACTCTCCTGTACACTCTCATTTGCAAACTAGCTTCCCCTTTGGTCTCTTTAGCACCCAGAGATTACTCTTAGGCACCGTGGCCCATCAATCCATTGTCTGCAGCAAAGTTGAATGCAGAAAGGGTGAGAAGTCTGCACCGGGCCCCCATTCGCAGGAGTGAACACTACTTGAACCGGACCCGACATCTGAACACTCTCAGCCGCAAATTAGCGCAAAACCGTAACACTAAAAAATAAATAAATAAACAAACAAACCTCGCTTTAATAAAGGAAAAACTTGGATAAGCAAAAGTGGAGGGGGGAAAAAAGGCAAAGAAGACAGTTTTTTGTCTTCTTCCTCCCCTGAAACCCGCCTGGGTGCTGGTCCAATCCAGACGGCTTATATTCGTGGCCTGAAGGCTGAGGTTTTCCTTCCGGTCATTGTGTTTATTTCCCCCACAAAAACCGGCCCAGCAGGGCAGGCGCGCCCGCCGGGCGGGGACAAAGCCCACTCCGGGTTCCACCTGGGCGCAGGCAGGGAAGGACAGGGACGGGGAGGGGCGACGCTCCCCAGTCTGCCCAGCCGCCCGCCCGCCGGCCAAAGTTACCAAGCACCGAGGCGCTGACCCCGCCCCCGCCGCCCGGCGGCCAATACGGAGCGTCTGCTGCCGGGGCGCACCAGCCCCGGAGACACCAGGCTAAGCGCGACCCCACCGCTCGGGCCTGGCACCGCGGCGCGCACCCGCACCGCCCGAGCCGGCCAATCAGCAGTCGGGCATGCGCAGCCGCAGGCGCGTTCGCGCGCGAGCCTCACGCGTGAGACCCCCCCCCCACCATAACACGGCGCCGGCGCGCGCGCCCCTCCCCCATGAGTACCGAGGCGCGCGCGTGCAACTGTCGTCCCCCGCGACCGCGTCTGTTCCTGCCCCACCCCCAATGCCAGCGGCCCGGGGTTGGGGGGCCGGGGTACCCCAACACGGCCGCCAACAGTCCCTAAACTCCTCTCCGTGCAGGCCCCAGAGGGGCAGTCTCAAATAAAGACCCTGCTCGCGATGGCAACTGGGGTGGGGGACGGGGGATGAGGCGACAGGGACTCACCCGAGTGCAGCCGCCTCCAGGCAGCGCCGGGGTAGGGGTGCTGAAGGAAAGCGAGTGTGAGCCGTGCACGAGATGTGGCCGCGGCGGAGCAGCCTCGGGCTGAGGCGAGCTGACTAGCGGGCAGGAGGTGAGAGGGCGAGGGCCCGTGCGTCTCAGCCGAGCTTCTGTCACCGCCGCATGGCCGCCCCAGCAGGGCCTCGCTTAGCGCCTAGATCCAATCGCAAGGGACGAGAGAGGGGCCGGGGTAACCGCGGCAGGCGGGCGGCCACGGCTAGAGAGCGCGTGTGGGAAGCGGGGGGGGCGATCGGTGGCCCCTTTTCTCTGCTCTCCGAGCTTCTCTCTCTCACCCTCCTCCTTTTTTTTTTTTTTTTTTTTTTGTCCCTCGAAGGCTCGCGGCGCTTGCGCACCCGCAACGCCGCCCAGCGGGAGTTGTAGTTTCTAATTCGTACCCATTAACGCGGTGGCGTGGCCGGTGGACTACAACTCCCAGAAAGTCTCGCGCGGGCGAACCCCGAGCCGGGGGACGCCGAGAACACGGCGCCCGGCCCTCTCTGCAAGGACTGTCAATGGAGGCGCGGGGTGGTGGGATCGAGAACATGGCTGCACCTGGGGCCTGTTCGGCTGCCCGGGTGGGGGAGGGGAGCAGGGGCCAAAATCTAGGCCGGTGGTGGCTCCCGCCTGCTCCCTACGGAGCTCCAGCCGGCTTCAGCCGCCGCCGAAGACTCGCACTTACTCTTGCACCCGAGATTCCCTGCAAATTGCGAGACCGGGACACAGCAAAGGCCGGGGATCCCCAGGGCGGCCTGGCGGCCTCCTTGCGCCTCCAGGGGATTTTCTCCGCCCTGCAACACCCTCTGGGACACAAAGAACTCCCGTTAGTTTTGTAAGCTTGCCTCAAAAGAAACATTTTGCCCGGACTTTGGATGGTGGAGGGGTGGGACTCCTGTTTTTATTTACCCCCTGCGGCTTTGCTCTAGTCTGCACTCGACATTTAAAAAGAAAGTTAAGGAAAAGCCATGGAGTGGGAACAGAACCTGATCTGTAGCCCGTTTTGTTCAAAGACTAAGCAATTTTATTCAAAACTATCCCCCCCCCCCAGTTATTTTTGGCTTCTCGACTGTCATTATTAGCTCATGAATTTCGGAAATGCAGAGATATTACTGTTAACCTAAG
>VMDR010028621.1:0-13082 GCA_007922815.1 Macrotus californicus
TCTTCACATGGAATCTTTGAACCTACTGCCTGGAGGAGACCCTCTTGGCATGCAGGGCTCCTGCCCACGCTGTCTCCTCCCCCAAGCAGCCTCTCTCTTTTGAACAGGGGATGTCCTCCCTCATCAGTTCCAGCCTTGATTGTAGGGCAGCTCCAGGGTGTCCATGAGGCTCACTTTTTATTCCTCCTAGACTGGACTTGAAACCAAAGATCCAAAGCCAGAGGTTCTGATTTGGGCCCTTGTAAACCCCACTATCTGATGATGGGGGGGTACCATGAGGGGTACCACCCTATCAGTTGAGGCTCAGGCTTCTCCTACACACCTTTCTGTGAGGTTTCTGCATCTTTTATTAGGGACTGTTTCCTTAAGAATGTTCTTTTGGTTTATAATAGAGTCATCAGGACCACAGCTTCGAAGAACACAGCATCTGTTGAGCATCCTTGTGCCCAGCACAGGGCTGAAACATTCTCTCCGGAGTTTCTCGTTCCTTCCTCCCTCCTGTGATTGCCTCCACTTTATAGACGAGAGGACTGGGGCTCAGGCGTGACGTTACTTTATCCGGGTCACAGTCAAGTCAGGCCCTAATGACTTTGCAAATGACTGCAAAGCCCCCTGAAGAGTGTGTGAACATTAACAATCATAACTAAAACCCTATAAACCAGAGAGAGACTATATTTATGTATAATGGTTACTAAAACTGTTCCTTTTCAAGGAAAAGCCGACATTATAAGCTAAATGGGCCTTTCGAGATCCTAACTTTAATCTCCTCACTTTAAAGAAGGAACCAGTGCAGCCCAACTGAGGCTTTCCCAGCTCCACTGCCCTCTTTGTGGCAGGTACACCCATGTACACCCATGGGAGGCAGAGATGTATCCTCTGTTCTGGGACGTCAAAATGAGGAGACTGCAAAGAAAGCCATTGGCAATCATCTTGGATCTGTATGGCTAAGGAGAAAGTTCCCTCCCCTTGTTCCCCAAACTCGGGCATTACAGATTTCCACAGAGACCCTCAGTAGGAGGCAGGATGCCTCACCGCCGTTGCTCCCCTCACCAGAGGTCTCAAGAAGATGGGGCTCCTGGTTTGTGACAACAGTAAAATGCTTGTTTCCCTCCTCTGACCACTGTCTTACCCTCTGCCTCCAACACACTCTTCCAGCCCCTTTTCAGGGGGTTTATCTCTCTGTCCTGCCCAAGTACCTGACCCAGGTCATAGCTCAAATGAGGACCAGGCCCAGCGTCTATGGCTGTCCCAGTTCTGGGTCAGGCCTCTGCAGCATCGGAATAAACCTCTTCTCTTGCCCAGAATAAGTTGCACCTCCTGCTGAGGATTTCTGTTGTAGTGCGATAGTACTGAGGAATTTATTATCTTACTGTTTTGGAGGTCAGAAGTTCAAAATCAATTTCATCGGGCTAAAAGCAAAGTGTCACCAAGCTGGTATTTCTTCTGGAAGCTCTAAGGGAGAGTCTGTTTCCTAGCTTTTTTATAACTTCCAGAGGTTGCCTATATTCCTTGGCTTGTGGCTGCTTCCTCCATCTTTAAAGCACATTCCTTCTATTGCCATCACTTTGTTTCACCTTTGGTGTACTTGCCTCCCTCTTCTAAGGACCCCTGTAATTCCATGGAGCCCACCTGGATAATCCAGGATAATCTCCCCAGCTCAACATCCTTAACTTAATCACATCTGCAGAGTCCCTTTCACCATATAAAGTAACATAGTCACCAGTTCCAGGGATTGGGGCATGGACCTCTCTCGGGGGCCACTATTCAGTCTACAGCAGGCAGGTCACTTAACCTCTGAGCTTTGCTTTCATCAAATGGGGACTAGGTGGCCACCCCTGAGACTTGTCTGTGGGTCAGAGTTAATGGTCGTGGAGCCATGGGGTGTCCGTGGCCCAGGAATGGAGGCTGAGCCCTGAGTGTCATGTCTCATTCCATGGCCCAGCCAGAAGAATGGCACCTAAATTAAATGGTGGCAGTCGAGGGAGCAGGGTCTGGGCTTGGCTGTTGTACCTGACATGGCTTCTCTGGGGAGCTGGGGGAGTTGGTTTGCACTAACAGGGCCAAGTCTGTCGCAGGTTCACAAAGCCCAGTGCTGGGTACAGAGGACACAAATTGCCCAGGGGAGTGGATCTAATGACCGGGAGGTCCATCCAGGGCTCCTTCTCTCCTTCACAGCTGCCTCCATGAAGTCACCAAGTCCTGTCGATTTCTTTTCTAAATGCCTCTTAAGTCCCATCTCCACTCCCCTGCCACAGCCAAGTGGAGCACCGTCTGTGCTCCTCTGGCTCATGGTCGTGGCTTCCTCTTGGCCCCAGTCACTGCCCCTGGCCTCCCCACCCCTCACCACATACACATCTGCCTGAACTGTTGTCCCAAAGCACAAATCTGAGCACGTCCCTCCCTTTTCTGGTTCCCCTCATCCTTTGGTGGAAGCCCAAGCTCTTTACCCTGAGATACAGTTCCTACCTGCCTCCCCACAAGCTTCAGGATGTCACAGCCACAGCAAGCATGTGGCAGATGTATGAGGGCAGGCTGATGATAAGGGTGAAACAGGACCCCATGTACAGGTGCAGTAGACTCTGATATGCTGGCAGGTACAGGCCATGAGCTATATCAGCCCCTTGTTAGGCTGGGTAGACCAGTGGGTTTGGCATGGTAAGGCCCAGCCATGGAGCTGTTAGTCTGGTCCTAACTTGAATGGGAAATGGCTTCTGAGTGCTGGGTATTATTTTGAGGTCCTGAAGGCCAGTGAGGAAGTATTTTCTCTGCAAATGGTTTTGGCTAAATGCCAGGGACAGGGAATGCCCACTGGGGCCTGGCGAGGGTAAAGGCCATGGCTTGCTGGGGGAGTGATTTTGCATCAGCTAAAGATATGTAAAGTGGTTCCAGCGCCCCCACCATAAAGCTTCATTAGTGCTTGCAAAGTGCTCTGAGGCCTTGGCTGAGAGGCCTTGCATGAATGCAGAATATCCTTATTAATCACTGCCATGGTGCCAAGTGGGGTGGCCTGTGGGGCAGTTGCCTCCGTGCACAGAACAATGTAGGCAGCCAAGCAGTTAAATCACAATTTTGAAGAGCAGTCCTGATCAAAAGCAGCTTAGCTGGAGGGGGCAGGCCTGTCTAGGAGCCACTTAACTCGAAGGGCCATTATCTCCATGCATTAAGTAGAGTGATAAAACCTCTCACCCCGCTGGGCAGGGATAATGGGAGGACTGTCAGGTAACGGGGAAGCATCCCTTTCAGTCCTGGTAACCAGGCTGTTCAGCCTTGCCAGGGTTAGCCAGGGGGAGGAGCATACGGGCTCCTTGCTCAGGCTGGGTGTCTTGGGAAAGTTCCTGTCTCTCTGAGTCTCGGTTTCCTCATCTGTGAAGTGAGACAGTTATAATCACACACCCTCCTTTGTAGGGCTGTGAGCATCAAATGATGTAGTACATGAAGAGGCCTTGTGCCTACTGTAATGACAGCAATAGAAAAGGAGTAATAATAGCAGCAATGGCAGGTAAGGACCCTACCACGTGCCAGATACCCTTCTAAACACATCCCACGATCAGCTCCTCAGTCCCATTTCACAGCTGAGGGAGCACGGCGCAGAGAAGCCAAGTGCCCTGCAGGTCCCTGCAGCTGGTGAGAAATGGCTCCGGGATGTGGACCCAGGCAGGCAGTCCAGCTTCAGATCCTGTTCCCACTCCCCACTCCCTGGCTGCCTTTTATCGTGATTGTCATTCTATTCATCTTAGGAATAAGGCTGTGTGCTTCATTATTGTCACCACCTCCATTATCACATGAGGCAAAGGTACCAGCCAGTGCTCAGAAACTGGCCCCTGAGGTGTCTGTGCTATGTCGGGCAGGGGAGAGGTCCTTGGGCTTCTCTGACCCTCTATCGTCCACAGGAAGGAAAGAAACTTGCTGTTATTGAGATGAAGGTCACGTACCTGGGCTTTCTCACTTATCAAAACTCTGAAGGTGCAAGGAAATGTGTAGGTGACAGATTTTTAAGGAGAACAGTCATTAGATGCTAAAAGAGACTAAAAATGCAGGTCCACCCTGCCTCCTTCTGCAGGCTACACATTGAGGGAGACATTGCCCCCACATGTGGTAAGCAAGGGGCTACCTGTGGGTGGCAGACCAGGAGGTCCCTGGTCCCCCAGGCATCAATTTCCCCTTTTGCACTGGCTGATCCCTTAAAGGAAGTCTCCTGAAGCCTGACCCGGACTCCAGAGGCTAGTTTGTGAGCTCAGTCCATGTCTCAGAACTTCAGCCAGTCCCTGTAGGGGCTCTCTGGCTCAAGGTCCATCAGCCCTGAGCTTCTCATTGGTGGCTACCGCCACACGGAGGCAACTTCCTCCAAGACGCACTGGGCCCCTCCCAAACTAGCCCTGGTGTGCGGCCCGGCATCCCTCACATCTCCAGGATGGACTGGCCCAGCCAGACACTTGCTCTGCCCCCAGCCTCCCCCTATTTCCTCACCGCACCCCCTCCTCCTGAGGCCCACTCCGACAACTGGGGCTGCTCTGGGACCAGCTTTGCCCTCATGCCACCCGCTCTTCATTCTGCCCTTGAGCCCTTCCTCAGCGTCCTCTCACACTATCCCCCGCCCTCCCAAGGAGGATGCAGGCAGGAAGCCTGGCTCAGGGATGGTTCCCTGCTTCAGACTCCTCATTTCCAGAAAGACAAGGAACTCCAGTTTCACACCCATCTTTGGATGAACTCCAGACTAAGGTTCAGGCCTATGTGGCATTTACAAGGGGAAGAGACAGGTGCTGGTTAACTTTGGAATGAACAAAAGACTTTCCTAAGTCACTTCCCCTTTGAAATGGGCTTTCTGTTCCAATATAGGTTCCAAACTGGTTTACAAGGTACCACATGGCACATGGAGTGGCAGCGTAGGACCCTGATAAGCTGCCTGAAGTGGGTGTGATGTCGACGTAGATGTTACTGTTCGCCTTCCTCGCTGGCCTTTAGAGAACATGTTCCTATCAGGAAAGGGGGTCTCTCACCCCAGGAAAGATCTCAGCTTTTAAAAATTTAGTGCAATGCTTTTTATATCAGACTGTTATATTTAAAGGACTCAAAGGCCTAGATTTACATCATCTTGATTAAATTACTCATCACCAAGCTCTCATCTACAACCTTTCTTTTTTCATTTTATAAAGGCTCAGTTTACATTAAGAGTTTTATTTTTAGTTTTTCTCCAGCCAAGTTGGTGCTCATTTATATTGTGGGCGTCTTACCTATGTATCCACCTGCCTGGATTAACAATAGGCAAACATCTCTCCTGTCTCTTCTGCCGGTCCACACAGTCAGTTACGAACTGTGGGTACCTGGGTGGGCGTGTTTCTCCCACGAGAAAGCAAAACTCAACAGGCCAGCAATGCATCTTGACCGACAGCCAGCACAGAACTGGAAGGGAGGATAGAGATCTGATCCCATGCAAGGGTAGGTTCTTCAGAACAACATGATTTTATAAGAAACTGTTAGTAAAGTCTACCATTTAGTGAGCACTTGATCTGTACCAGGCATGTGCTTATTGAATGTCCCTTCCAAATAATCCTGTGGTGTAAGTATCAGACTCACTCCTTGGCTGAGAAAACTATGGTTTCGAGAAACTGTGACTTGGCAAATGTCCCAGAACCAGTGACCAGCATCTGGATCTGATGAGATACCTCGATAGCTATACGTATATGTTTATTTATTTCTATCCCCCTCATTCTAAACCGACTTTGAGGCAGCTCAGAGGGAGCTGTGTGACACAGCGAAACAACACAACAGCAATAGTGAGGAAGGTATGTTAAGGGCACTCAGAAGGCACCGGGATGTCTTGCAACACATGGGCCTCAGACTGGGCTCCAGGCTTCCTAGTAGCCAAAGCAAAGAAAGTCCAGCCTTTTCCCCAATTGTTGGCGTTGATAGCATAACACAAATCAAACACAGACCAAAGACCCAAGGAAACACAATTTTTCCTAAGTTCAAGTCCAAAAGCAAACGCCTCCCAAGTGACTGCTTAGGGAGGCCTGAGCGTAACGACAGAACAATTGCAGCATGTCAGCAACCCCAGCACAGTATAGCCAGGGTGGCTCTGCAAGGGGCATGGGGCTGTGGGTCAGCTCAGCCAAGTCAGGGCTCCTGAGTGGCATGCAGATTCAATGGTAGTGAGGAAGACAGTAGCAGGAAGAGGGAGAAACTGACCCAGACTGTGTTTGCACCTGGGGCTTCAGTGGTCTCCAGGGGTCTCGGGAGCTGAGATGACCCCTCAGAGTTGTCCCAAATGGAGGCTAAGAGGCCTGGCTTTGGTGACCCCCGCCCCCATCAGCCAGACATTGGCCACAGGACAGCCTCTGGGAGGGGGTTTAACTTGAGTGAGGCAGTTCTCCTCTGCCGAGGGCAGTTCCCAGGGTGGGGTGCAGCTGTGAGGTAGCCTGTAGGCCCAGGATGGATATGCCAGCCCTAAATCAGGGTCTGGGCAGAAACCACAGCAGCCGTTACAAAGAGCCTTTGGGTGCAGCACTTGTGCATGAGTACCCCAGACAACCACAGGGAGCTTCCCAGCCATGGAGATTCTGTAGGACATGTGTGTCCTCCAAGGACACAGGCCTCCTACCTGGCATGGATGAGACAGGCCCTAGGACCAGCCAAGGCGCCCTTGGAATACAGCATTGCCTGTTTTCTGACATGCCAGGTGTGCAGGGCCCGCAGCCCCAAAGTTCTGCTCTTTTGAGCGCGGGCGGTAATAACTTCAGCCTGGAGACTTAAACACCCACCTAAGGCACACCTACCTACACACACACAGAACTAAAGGCCCATCAAGCGCCTGGCTTTAGCAACATTATTGCTTCCTGGTGACCCTGCCAAGACAAACTGTTTACTAAGCACACATGGAGGAGGCAGCACGAGGACGAGCTGGGTGGTGCCATTCAGAGGCGACCAACCAGGATTAGGAGAAGACAACAATGGGCTTAGATTTAGGCTTTGCAATTTGTCGGTGTCATGCTGGATGAGGTCAGGAGGGACTGGGGGCAAACCCTGCCGTAGAGCTTGCAATGGCTGGAGGGAAGAGGGGACCAGAGTGTAGGCCTGGGACAGCTCAGGGTCTGAGGCCCCAGGGAGAGGGAGAGGGGAAGGGACTGGCAGGAGACAGGGACAGATAGGAAGGTAAGAAGCACCAAGCAGGGGCAGGGTCCGGCTCTGAGCTGTGCCCCAGGGGAGCTTTCGCTCACAGCGGGGCATCCTCCCTGACCTGAGCCCAGCAGGAAGCAACTGGCACGTGCCTGATCACCAGGCACAGCCACCTTGTTACTTCTCTCAGTGGGGGCTGGTCCGAGAGCCCACAGAGGGCAGAAGCCACAGCTCCATTCATATTCCACGTGGTTCTGCCTAGCCTCGCCTAGCTGCCTTTGCTGCGCAGATGTTGTCAGTTTGAATGTGATGCAATGAACTCTTTAAATAGCTACCCTAATGGCTAATCAATCATTTCAGAGCTTTAACACTACATCAGGCTGTTGGACGCATTTTGGGGCAAAGCTGTTGCATCTGAGCCGAAAGTTCCCCTTTCTCTTTTACTTTGCAAAGCAGAGCATGTCACATTAAATACCTAATGGTCTAAGACAGATCTCTGTGACCTAAAAAAGAAAAAGCTGAAGAGGTAGACTCTCCAAGAGTCTGCCTGATACATATGTAATTTATAGATCTTTTAAATTAGGCTCTTCCTTGGAAGAGAATAAGCAGGGGTATCCAACCTTTTGGCACCTCTGGGCCACACTGGAAGAGGAGTTGTCTTCTTCTGGGCCACGCATTAAATACATTGCAACACGTAATCACAAAACAGTCTCATCACGTTTTAAGTAAATTTACGACTCTGTGTTGGGCTGAATTCACAGCCTCCTGGGCTGCATGTGGCCCACGGGCCACGGGTTGGACACCCCTGGAAAAGGAGAGAGAAACAGAACGTCATGTTGATGTTTAACATACATGTCTGCTGTAAACACTTTTTAAAGTCAAGATTAAGATAACATAAACACAGCATCTGTGGTTACACTTTTCGGGTCACCTAAATTTAAAAGGTCCTAGCAAGGAGAGAATTTAAGATGCAAGATAGTTTCCATAGACAGATATCCCAGAAACCCCCAAGAAGCCCACTTGGAACCGTCTATCGAGGAGACAAGCCATCTGCAAACCTGCGGAGGGGGCTGAGACCACGGCAGGAACGTCAGCATTGCTGATCTGGCCAAACCCCTCTCAGTCACTCACAGGGTAACCCAGCTGTGAGCCCCACTGCTAAGGCAGTCCTCCCTGCTGCCCCCACCCCCGAAAACTCTCATCTCGAGGTCCCCCCCGACTCCATGCTCGCCCACTCACCTCTTTGCCTGCTCCTTAGGCTTCTCCATAGATCTGTTTTCTCAAACTCAGGAAAGTCAGCGACTCCTGGAGCTTCTTCCTGTCCCTCTTTGGGTCCCACCCTGCACTCTCCCTGTGGGATCTTGTCCACGTGTGCTGGCCTCAGCCACTTTTCTATTTTGGCTTGATTCTCTCCCTAGCTGTGCACTTGCATGCCCATGCTCTCAGGGACAGGTCCACCTCCGTTGCTACCTGTCCAACCTGACTCACCACAGATGCCCAAATCCCTATCACCGTGCCTCCTTTTCAGTGCATACTGAAGCCTCACCATCCACCCAAGTACCCCGGCCCACTCTCCCTTAACCTCCATGTTTTACCAGAGTCGTTGTCTCCTGCATCCCTGCCACCATGTCCCTGGGTAACCAAGGCAACCTCCGACCTGGCCCTGCTGCCTCTGAGCCCTTCCGCTCCTGCAGCCCGTGTGACTGCTGCCAGCCTCCCTCAGCTCTTCTGTGCTGACCAGACCCAAGAGCCAGTGCTCTCGCGGGCAGATTTTTGCACTTGCCATTTCTTCTGTTCCTACTTGGACCCTAAGCAGGAAACAAATGCCAGCTCCCAGGCCCAGGGATGGCCACCAGGAAACCTGACTCCATCTCCCAAATCCCCACTTCTATGCACCAGTGGGTGGGCTGAAGGTGAGAGGCGGTCTGCACAAACCTGAACAGACTTGGAGCCTTGATTTGCTGAAGAGAGGCCCCAGCTGTTCCTTATCTTCCCGAAGCACTCTTCAAGATTTTCTCCAGGTTCTTAACTAATAAAGAGGGGAGCAAAGGTTTACTGTCCGGGCTGTGTTCTCAGCATACTACTGTCTCCTCTCCCCACTACTTTCTCAGCCTCACAAGAGCAGTTAAGTTACCAAGTACCCGTTTAAATGTCCTCGTGGTCGGGATGTCGCGGTTCCTTGTTTATCTTCCAGCTGCAAGGCCTTCACAGGTCACCCGAGCCCACGCACAGCAGAGCCCTAGCCGTCGGGAGTCCGGTGGCCGGAGGTGGGGAAGGCCAGCGCAGGGCTTGTCTCTGGGCTGGGGTCCGGCACTCTCCTCAGAGTCTGCCTGGCCAGCAGGCCAAACCGGGCCTCGATGGCCCGCCTCTCAGTTGGAAGTCATGGATAGGGTGGTGGGGGCGTTCCTCAGCTGGGAGACAGAGGGATCTCCCCATTCTGCAGGACAGGGAACTGGGGCTCAGGAAGGTGAGGACACTTGCTCTGGTGTCACACTTGGTGTGTGGCAGCAGCTCAGAGACTCTGACCCGGGACCCTGATCTGTACAGCGCTGCCCACTGAAAGTCGCTTACTTCCTGTCCTCGAACCTAAAAACAGCAATTTAACACACACTAGGAAGAACAGAGGGGAGTATTATGAGCTGTTTCCAACGAAGGGATAAACCCTTTTCGGACCCATTATAACACAGAGCCACACTTTCATGACTAGTCTGGGCTTCTGTGGGTCCACTTACCTTTTTATAGTTAGACCTTTACACAGGGAAAACTTCAATGATTTTCCACTGTTTTGAATAAACTGAAATGCGTGTATTTCTCTTAATGATTATAGAATAAAAAACAGCCTGTCACCAGGAGTAACTTCACCTGGAAGATGGGGCTCACAAACCACCCGTGTGAAGGGGCTCTCACAGCTGTTGGTCCTCCAGCTGTGAGGGCTGTGCTGCCCCAGGTCTGCCCGCAGGGAGAGGGGTGCTTCATCCTGGATTCAGAAGCGGAGTAGGGCTAGTACCCCCACCCCCAGCCCTCAGAGTTGCCAAAATTGTGCAGGCCAGTGCATGGGGCCCACAGTGAGCCGATGGATCAGTGAGAGCTTCACCACCGCCCTCGCAGGCACCACCTGAGATCGGGCCCAGGGGGTCCCCCTGGGTCAGGGAACAGGCCTTGCATACAGGCACTGCACCGGAGGGGACTAGGGGGAGCAGAGGTCGACTCGGCACAGGCTTCCGCTGTATGATCTGGGACAAATCACTTCAGCTCTCCAAGGCTGTTTTTCTTTTTCCCTGTAAAGCCAGAAAGATAATAGTTCTTTGTAGGATTATTAGGAGGTTAATATACTTAAGACTGTGAGTATATAGTGGGTGCTCAATAAATATGGTTCCATTCCATCTTCAAGAACTGAAATTTTTCAAAGCACAACTTCCTGACATAGACCATACACAGCCCTGACTTTTTTTTTAAAAGATTTTACTTATTTATTTTAGAGAAAGGGGAAGGGAGGGAGAAATAGAAGGCAAGAACATCAATGTGTGATTGCCTTTCACACACCCTCAACCGGGGGCTCAGCCTGCAACCCAGACATGTTCCCTGACTGGGAACCGAAAGAGCGGCCCCTTGTTTCCCGGGCCGGCACTCAGTCCCCTGAGCCACACCAGCCAGGGCAGCCCTGCCTTCTTCAGCAACAGAGAGAATATTACCTCACTGTGCCTTCATAACCAGGGGCTCCTAGTGACAATACGGCGGTCACAGAGTATCAGCCTTGAGTGGGCACTGGGAGCGTGCCCAGGCTGGTTTCTGACCGGGACGCTCTCACATTGAAGATTTGCAGAGACACTTACCTTGTGCTTTTCCTCTTGGGTTTGGCTTTTGTTTAAATTGAAACCAAGTTACAATGTTTGTCAGAAATGTGTGTTCAGTGAAAGCAGGTTGGCTCTGAGTGAGGGCTTCAGGGTCCCTTGTGATGAAACCCACCGTGCCGGTGTGGGAGGGGCTGTGGCGCTCATTTGGACCGTTCAGAGGAGCTTTCTGCTATGTTTTGGGAGGTAGATGAGGCTGGACATCTGCTGAGTTTTCTGATCGTAACCCTTCTGCGTGTTGGGTGTTAGGTGGTTTGATCACCTGCAGGACTTGGCAGCCAGTGGTCACAGGGTGCTGAGCTGCGGACCCTCTGAGTGCTAAGTCGTCACTCCTCGTGAGCTGAGTTGGGGGTTGGGAGCCTCTTCAGAGCCTTCTCAGCACTTGATTCTTACGGCCCTCAGGGGACAGGCAGGACTTGTCTGGATGTCCCACTTCTCACACAGGGTCAGGGAGGCTTGTTCGAGAGGGTGACTAAGCTCAGCTTCCTTCCCTGTGGGTGTAAACCTGTGCCAAGGTGGGAGAGGGAGCCGGCGGGCCCTTCAGCCTCCAGGGCAGGATATGAACCGCAGGGATCTGACCATACCAATCACCAGCTCTGAGCCGGGCGCTGTGACAGAGCCGTGTGCGCTTTACCCTCAGGACGCCCTGCTCTGGTGCTTCTAAGAAACTGCTCCAATCCCTGCTTCAGAGATGAATAAAGCTGAGGCCCAGGGAGGAACCCTGACTTACCCAAAGCCTCTCACCAGGCATTAGGGCTGCTGCCGCTCTGTTCTCACTGCGGACGTAACTGCCTCTGACGCAGACTAGGCTCGGGTCCGACAGGAGGGACCCACACAGCCCTACCTTAGCCGCAGTGACACGTGATGTCTTGTTTGCAAATACCTCCCTCCTCCTGGGGTCTTGATGTCAGGCTCATGGCCCTCTGCCCTCACTGCACCCCATTCCCAGCATCCCCGACCTCAGGAGCCACCCTGAGACCCTGCCCACCTGGGCCCACAGCTCCATTTCTCAGGAAAGGCATTCTCTGCAGGGGCCAAAACGAGCCCTCTAGAGAGTGTTCTAACAAAATGGTGAATGAAACACAAGGGATCTTTAGAGCAAGCAGCACAGGAATCTTCACTGAGAGGCTGAGGACAAAAGGCAACTGAGAACCTGCTGGGAAAGTGCAGCGCCTGCTCCAGGCCCACCCTAAAGCACGCTGGGAGGACAGGTCAGCATTCTCACTGACAGTCACTCCCCCGCCACCCTCCCTCCCGGCCGCTCCTCCAGGGCCCACCTACCACCCTCAGGGTCCTTGTGACACCTGACACTGCCCACTCCATCAGAAGGGCCATGACAGGTCCTTCTAAAAAGAACTCCAACATCACAGCTGTACTTATTCACCCAATGCTTTTAACTGCCCGCTGTCCCTGGGCAGGTGCATCCAGGAACTCTCCACTGAAAAACCTGGCAGATTTGGTGGTTGTCGTCGAGAGCTCTGAAAATGCTCCCACGAAGGTGCAACTGGTATTTGCCACTTTATAGATATTTTCCCCACTGTTAGTTTGTGAGCTGTTATCATCCAACACTCACTGAGTGGCTACTGGTAGCAGTCAGACACCTAGAACGCTGAGAATGTGTCCTTATTCTCCCGAGTTCTCAAGCCAGGGGACACAGGGCCACAGCTGAGCTCTCTTTTTGTGCAAAATGTACTGGGTGTTGTCGGGCAGACCCGAGAAATGGAACACCCGAGGACACTGAATGCCTGGGTCCTAGTCCGTGGCCTTGGCTTGCTCACGGCTGGAAGTGACTCATTTAGCCATAATCTGATGGAATCAGGGCCACCCCAGTTTCACCCAGATCTTAGTGGATGTGTCCGTCATTGTTGCCCAGGCTTTGCCTTCTACAAAAAAAATTTCAAAATCTATCTTTTCCTTTTTTAATATTTTAAAAACCTCTCCCCCATTTCCCCAGAAGATTTCTCTGCCTTCCTTACTTTTGTAAAATCACAAATAATTACTCATGAATTGATATACTTTGTTCATTTCAGTAGCTGAACCTATGTAATTATGTTTCCCTTTTCACCTTGGATTACAGGAAGCTCAGAGCTAAATTTAGAGTTTGGTCACAGAAGTAAG
>VMDR010028622.1:0-13081 GCA_007922815.1 Macrotus californicus
GGACACATGGACAAAACCAAGGGGGAGGGTGGGAGGAAGGGAGAGAGGTGGGTTTGGCTGGAGTGGTGGGGGAGAGGTAGGGGGAAAATGAAGACAACTGTAATTGAACAACAATAAAATAATTTTAAAAATAACAACAACAACAAGAAATAGAATGCTTTAAATAGAAATGACATATTCTTGGGTGTTTCACCTTTTGCATTAAGGTATTATATATAAAAAGACCCTGAATCACTTTGTAAAACCATTTGGCAATATCTTCTGAAGTTAGACATGGCCTTAGCATTAACCAGCAATATTCTTGGGCATTCAAGTTCATATAAAACCTAGGAGTGGTTGTTTGTAATACCTTTATTTATAATTGCCAATCTCTTTAAATGGTGTATGGGTAAACAAACAGTTGATTTATGCATTGAATACTGTTCCGTATTACAAAAGAATCACCTTTGAGGAGCACAGTGAGGAAAACTCTCAGATGCATTGTACTAAGTATAAGGAGTCAAACATAAAGTATTACATATTGCACAGTTCTATTCCTATGAATTTCTTGTGAAAGCAAAACTGTAAGGACAAAAAACCAATCAATAGTTAAGAGAAATTGGGAATGGGAGAAGAAATTGCATGCAAAGGAGCCCAAGGGAGTTTTTTTAGTTGATTCAGATTATATATTGTGATTGTGTTGCTGGATATATAACTATATGTTTGCCAAAAGTCATAGAAATACACAATAAAAATGATGAATTTTATTTGAATGCAGATTATTTTAAATACCTCTCTCCCCCTCTGCCCCCACACACGATGCCCAAAAAGGAAAGTAGAAGAATCTTTTAGGGGATAAAGCTGTCACCAATTAGCTGAGAATCTAGTGCAAACGGAACACAATTATTACTAACTACAATCTAGCAGAAAATAAGGAATATGGTAAAGATTACTGTTTACCAAGTATTTCCCCTTGTGTTTTGCCATTAATTCTGTACATTACTTGAAACAATGAATTAATACTTTATATAACTTGATCACTCCACAATCTCTCAAAAATCACTGTGCTGTACCTAGAGGATTTTTCAGTCTGGATAAGTCCTATATAACTACAATTATTTACTCATTCACTGAGTTTACCAAACATTTGCTGGTGCTTATCTTGAACCATATGAGATTGCTTGTATTTAATTTCTATTGATCTATAAGCATGAAAATTTCATACAGTCTTATCATATGCTCCTTTAATTGTGCAATGCATATATCCAGTTGCATAACTTTTCTATTCCAAAATAATAAAACTTAGCTACTACTTTTCAGGCTACATATCTTATAGTGTTTACTTTTAAATACAGAATTTTTATTGTGTAGATCCAGTCCATTTCATTCTAATTCTGAATGGCATGAAACACACATTTTTATTATATTTTGCAAAGACTTTTGGCAAGTTCAAGTAAATAATAAAGACCTAAATAATCTTTCTATAAGAACAGCCAGACCTAGTTTTTATATTATTTTCTTTTCCTATAGCATTTCGATGTCTAACCCCCAATATTTTTGTTATTTAATTATATTAATCATAATTTTCTAAAATCCAAAATGTTTCTCAGGCTGGGAATTTTGCATAAAGAAGATAAATTTTCAAGGATAGGTGAAGGCAAGCTGTGCAAATAGTATCATTTCCAGTGACACTTTAGTCTAATTAAATTATTTATTTATATTTATATTTTATTATTTATATTTACATTATATTATTAAATTATTATATTCTGGAATAGTGAACATTGTGCATTCACTTTTGAGAGAAAAAAATCAATACAAATTTTGAGCCTATTGTTTGCATACTGCTGTTATGATGAGAATATCTATGTTTATTGTAACCTTGTATCTTTATTTATTTGATAAAAATCCTCAAGTCCTCATATATATTAAATTTGGAAATAAATTGTTAGGCAAAATAATATAAAATTTTTAATGATTAGACTATGTTTAGCCTATTAGTTAATCAATCATAAGGAAATGATCATATAGTTCAAATCATCTTTAAAGTGTTTAATTAAAAAAAAAAAGATTTATCTGTCTTTAGAAAGAGGGGAAAGGAAGGAAAAAGAGAGGGAGAAAAAGGTCAATGTGTGGTTGCCTCTCGAGCACCCCCCACTGAGGACCTGGCCCGCAACCCAGGCACGTGCCCTGACTGGGAGTTGAACTGGCGACTCTTTGGTTCAAAGGTCAGCTCTCAATCCACTGATCTCCACCAGCCAGGGCTAAAGTGTTTAATTTTTGTGTCTCGTTTAAGTATGTGTGTATGTATATTTAATAATATGATACCACAGACAACTAATGCAAGACTAATTGAATAATTTCTGATATGAAGGAGTTCATTTAAAGCCAGAATCAAACTCAAAATAATATGACATCAACAAGAAATCATAAATAATGTAATCAATTAAATTTTTGGTTGGGAATACTATAGATAAACAGCCATTAGACTATCCAAAAGTTTTCTCTATGTATCAATTATCTTGGTCTCATCAAAGTTTAGTGCACTCTTTTGGTCTAAAATCATTTGGCAAATGAGATGACTTTCTAAATGTCAAGGTAAAAATACACAGGACACTGACTCAATGAAATTAGAAAAGACTGGAGAGAAGAAATTATTCCAGAAATAGAGAGAAGCCACATCTGGACATGAGCATGAGGGTATCTTCCTGTTCCAGCTTCCAATCTTTCCTTGGACTACCCTGAATTTGGTGCTTCCTCAATAGTGCACCTTGTGCCCTATAGATGTGATTCAGCATTTGCTCACACTTGGCTAAAATGAGTAATGCAAAAACAGAAAGGTGAGGGAAAGAGAGAGAGAGAGAATCAGCAACAAAGGCTGGTAAACAAATGTCTTTTTAATGTACAAATATTAGAGATATTCTCATCTTTTTACTTATTATGCTGTCCCTTGTACTCATACTTTTTTTTTACATTTTGTAATAATTATATAGAACACCAAATAGAAAAGTATATTACTTTTCTCAGTTTTATACATTTTTTTCTGAAGGTTTTTTTTTTGAAGTTTTACACATTTATAGCTTGGTAACTGCTCAGTAAAAATGGATGACTTGCCTAAAATCACAGAAGTAGTAATAGTACCAGTGAGTATTTAAAAAGAAGGGGTATGTTGGGTGAAATGGAGGTGGTGGATTGTAGTAAGAGCCTTTCACATCCGCTTAATTTCTGTAGCTTTAATTGCTGTCGTGTTGCACTTCTCCCAAGAAACAGAAGTTATGACATATTTCTTCGGAGGGGGTCAGTATACACTGGCAGGTGAGAGGGAAGGTACGGAGAAGGGAATGCAGCAGGAGGAATGCATTATGTAGCCAGCTACATGGAGTAATCCTGCAGGACCACTTTGGGAAATGATGCAAAATACACACCTTAGATGTATTGTGGCCAAGAAGAATGCAGGGAGACATTGCTGAAGGTCTGTCCTCTGCAGGAATATAATTTCCAAGTCACTTCTGTCTCATCTGGAGATTTATACTGTGGATTCAGCAAAACATAGATATACCTCAGATTGGAAGTGTGACCAGGAATCCCAAGGGGTTCCAAGCATTTAAAGATTTAATGACAAGTCTGCCCCCAAATGCATACCTTACATAATGCTGGTAAACACCTTGTGACATCGGTACACTACACACATGAAAATGAAAAGATCTAGAAATGATTAACAACTTTCTCAAGGTTGCACCATCTAGAAGTGGAGTAAAACCAGGACTCTTGTCTATGCATCTAAGTTTCAAATATGCTGTCTTAACCACTCTTGAAACATCTCTTCAAAGATGCTAATTTACCTTAGTTTTGTATTGTTATTTGATTAACATGCATGACAGTCCATGAATTTTAACAGTAATATAAAGTTAAAGGTAATGTTTATTTTTCTAGGATTTTTTTCCCAGAAGTAGAAATTCTACCTAGGAAATAAAGGTCAATATACCATGTCCTCATTACCTACATTTACTTACCACATTGCACAGCATCACTCACGAAAGTCAACCCTGAGCGTCTAGGCTACACACACCCCTCAGAAACCTTCATGGAAAATCATTACATCCCAACAATACTCTTTGGTGTTGACTTATACAGATCATGTACAAAGAATGCAGAAAGGAGGAGCAGAATGAATTGTGAGTCTAAGAATATATTAAAGTTTTAATTATAATTCTGGAGAGGTAGGTACATCTAAAGGAATGCTATGCAGAAAACATTTATTTTAAAATTAAAAAATAACTATTGTAACTCCAGCATGGCAACTACCAGCTGTATAGTCTTGTACAAATTGTACTCTTCTGACCTCTTTTTTTATTCCACTTTGAAAAATCTATTCAATAAACATTTATGTAATTTTTTGACTGCCTTTCTTTTCTGCCTTCTTGTAAAGGTCTTCAAAGGCCTTGCTTGCATCAAATGGCTGTTTGGAACTAATCACTGCATCTGTGTGTCCATGGAAGAGATCTAGCATTTCATCAGTCGGGTCATTTGTCCACTTTTATGTGTAGGTACAAAGATTTCACATATAAAAGGCCACCTCACAATCAAAGTCAATTCTTACTATAGCATGGGGAATAATTAGTTCTGCATGAAAGGTGAAGGGAAGTCTTCCCTAATAAGTAACATTTGAGCTGGATAACTCAGTTCAACTCAGTATATTTTGAGAGCTTATTAAATTCAGGATACTCTGCTGAGGTGCTGTGAAGCATGCAGAAGTGAATAAAGTACAGTCTCTTCAATACAGAGATTTATAACCTAATGAAGGACTGGCTCACACACATAAGCCTCCGTGGAAGTTCGCTTGACATCATTAAGTTTAATCCTGGGACATACTGGGATGTCAGGCATTCATAAATGCCTTAGCCATTATAACATTTGCAGCAATGTCTTGGGAGAAGACAACTGGATAAAAATTAGCCCATGGAGGTTGAACTTAGCTATAAATTGGCAATAGATCCATTCAATACAGTTATTCACTACATATGGGACTGAAAAAGATGACTCTTGATGGATATAGAGATAAAGTATCTTTTCACCAAATAACTTGTACTCTACTGAAGGATATGGACTAATTATAACTCAGCTAAACCCAAAATTTTGTAAGAGTGTTAATTGACGGGTGTTATAAATCACAGATGGTTTTTAAAATGGCCTTTCAGTAGCACAGTGTTTATGGGCTCAGCCTGTTTATTTCTTTCAATGACCCTCATAAGTGTGTGCTACTGTGATTACCATGTGCAGGTGTGAAAGCCAATGTGCAGGGAAGTGTCCCCACAGGATAAATGGGAGATCAGTATTTATACTCAGGCAGTGTGGTGCCAAAGTGCATGTCATCAAGAGAAAACAGAAAGGCTCCAGTAAACATGGAAAGAATAAAGGAATCCAGGTATGAAATTTTCTGTAACATTGAGGAACAAATGTAGTGGGAATAGCTGAGTAAGAAAGTTTGCAAAATGACATCAAAGGTACTTCATTTGCAGATTTTTGAGTTGGAATATTTTTGTAATGATCAAGTAGTTCAATTATTTGATTCCAAAAGTCACTTGTTGGAGAGGTTTCATCTAAATAGCAGTTAATGTTAACTGCTAGATTTTTACTTTTTGGTTGGAGTTATACAGGATGATGTCTAGGTGTTTGGGTTGGAAACATTCGTGTGCCACTATCCAAAATCACCTATAGTGTTGAACTTTGTTTCTAAACCACTGTAGCCATGTAACAGAGTGAATGGAACCATAACGTAATTGCCGTATCTGCCAGTCACCCTCCTTCTCATGAACTCTGTACCAAATGTGGATGGCCTCAGTTTATCTGCATCTCCTTATGAATCCATCTCCTCATCTGCATTCCAACTGTCAGTGTGGCATTTTACTAGTTGAAATTGGTGGTATATTTCTATCTATAATGGCTAGCAATCTCTTAAGGTGCTCTTGTTGATGCAGACATGTCCACTTTTAATTATCTCAAAATCTTTCTTTTTTCTATCAGCTGACTTCTGTTTATTCTTATTTTTTTGTTTAGAGTTTTTTTCATTACCTTATTGTTGTTCATTTACAAATGTCTGCACTTTCCCCCCACCACTCACCCTCACCCCAGCCAATCCCACATCCCTCCCCTGTTCCGACCCTCCCCCTTGGTTATGTCATGTGTCCTTTACAGTGTTTCCTGGAAACCCTTCCCTCCACTGTTCCCTCCCCCTTCCCCTCTGGCCATTGTTACATTGTTCTTAATTTCAATGTCTCTGGTTGTATTTTGTTTGCTGTTTTCTTTTGTTGATTATGTTCCAGTTAAAGGTGAGATCATGTGGTATTTCTCCCGCACCGCCTGGCTTATTTCACTTAGCATAATGCTCTCTAGTTCCATCCATGCTGTTGCAAAGGGTAGGATCTCCTTCTTTCTCTCTGCTGCGTAGAATTCCATTGTGTAAATGCACCATAGTTTTTTGATCCACTCATTGACTGATGGGCACTTAGGTTGCTTCCAGCCTTGGCTATTGTAAATTGTGCTGCTATGAACATTGGGATGCATAGGTTCTTTTGGATTGGTGTTTCAGGGCTCTTAGGGTATAATCCCAACAGTGGAATTGCTGGGTCAAAAGGTAATTCCATTATTAGTTTTCTGAGGAAATTCCATACTGTTTTCCACAGTGGCTGCACCAGTCTACAATCCCACCAACAGTGCACTAGTCCCTTAATCTCGAATTAACATATTTTCCAATCAAATCATATGTTAAAAGTTTTATGTTAACCTTAGCAAATAAATTCAGATTCCATGTGATGGATGGAAGACCTAGATAACCCTCCCTCTGATCACATTTCCTCTGGTCACCCTCCACTCCCACCTCCAGCCTCTTTAATCACTTTTGTTTCTTCAAATTACCTCTGTTCAACCTTCAGAATTTTGCATGTGTTTCTCCACCTAAAGATGTGTTCATTTTCGTTCACCAGCTACAATCCACATGTATCTGTTTATCTGAAACTTAAAAATCATGCTTCCTAAAAACTTTTCCACATATGCATAATTATTAAATATTTTTTTTGTGTTGAATACCCCATTAGTAATATTTGCTCTAAGGATCACTCATGCACATCACATACTAGGATCTTTAAATTTAAGTACACACTTTGTTACTCTTTCATAGTGTTCAAGGGCATTGCAAGTATAATTTCTTATATTTTTGAAGTTTTGTTGCAAGTTAGATGAGCACATTTTTGCTTTCCAGCTAATTATTTTTCAGTTATAACTTCTCTTTGAAGGTGAAAATAAATACTCATTTTAGTGCTTATTTAACTTCTGCCATCATATTACCCTTACTTTTTTCCCCATAAACATAAATTCCTTAGGTTAGCATAAGTAGCTTACCTTTATACACACGCAGACACAATTTCCATCTGGGAAGTCTAAGAGAATACCACAATTCAATAGGACATATCAACCTTCTTGAGAAAAAGAAATGTGTTGTAGAGGCATGTGAAAGTACTGTGGCCGTGAGAAGTTATAGACAGGATTTCTCGCTTTATCCTTTATTTAATGGAAATTTTTAATCTATACTTTAGTCTAATTTTTATTGCAAAGTCAGGCACAGTGTGCTCCTGTGCGTCCTAAAGTTAATATGATTAATAAATGTATAATTATTTCTCAGAATATTAATATAAGTAGGATAACGAGCCATGAGCTCAGTTGTAAAGGATGAGTAAAAATTTGATTTACAAATCATGGACCAGGGGAAATCACTGAAGTCAGAAAGAAAAGATTGTTTTCCTTAAAATGCATGAAGGCAAGGAAGCAGGCTATGCATGGAGAGCAGCATCTTAAACCTCATTATTCTCACAAAGTTGACCTTGTATTTTTGAAAACATTTTAAGTCTAGTGTTCAAATAAGTGTTGGCTTTTGGTTTTCTACACAATTTACTTTATTATGCCTGATTGTGGACTATTTTAACCTCCTGCTTCTTTGCATTCATTATTTTTGCCTTTGTAGAAAGTTCCTTTTACCACATTCCTGGAAAAGAAAGTGCAGTACTTTAAAATAAAATAAAGATGTCCTTTACACTGTGTACTTACCTATCACATGTTTATTACAGAAATGGAAGGATACATGATTCCTAGGGAATCTCGTTATTGTCTTATTCTAATAAACACCTTTCCCATGCTCCATCCAGCACCATGCTCTTCTCATACTCCTATGGATTTTGCTTGTATTAGCTATTTTATAATCCACCCCAGAGGAACTCAACTAATTCTTTATTCCCACAAACAGGCAAACATTGTTCCATATTTCCTAATGTTCACTTTTATTGTTTATTTTTTTTTCAAAACTCCATCTCCATTAGCCATGTTTTGTATTGATAAAAGAGTGGCATTTGGAAATCCTAATCAATGGAGCAAGGTAGTCTCCAACAGATTTTGCCATCCCCAAAGGAAATTTATTTCATGGATGATACTTTTAGTGGAATAAATAACTGTGGCAAATCTGACTTAGATGTATTCCCTAAAATTCCACAGTACATTTTATGTCAGGGCAAAAAAGAAAAAAGAAAAATCATTACATATACTAGGCATACATTGATTTTTTTACAAAAGGATTCTTATATTCACATGAGAAAACCACGTCAAAGGACAATGAACTATTATATTGAGCTAGAAAAAACCTAATTCTTTCCAGTTCCCACTGTGGTTTCTTTTATTCCCCCTTGCAAGCTGATAATATTTTAGATTATATTTTTCACTTGTGTAAAGTATTTTTAAAAAGAATGGTACCAGTTTCCTGATCCCTGTCTCCAGAGAGGGAGTTAGAGATAGACTAAAGTGTAGAAGGGCTGTGCTGAATCCAAATAAAAATAGATTGCATAATTGAATTTCTGATTAACTGCTCTAACAAGTTATTGAATAAAAATGTAAGACTTTTGCCCCTTGACAGGCAACCGTATTTTTTTAACATAGTCAACTTTGAAAACAATATGAAATAGATAATCTATTTCTTGCTCTTAAGATTTAGGATTTTCCAACTATGTAAACCTGTTTATCTTAATCGATGAGAGAGGCCAAGTGTGGAAGCAGAGAACATAGAATTTAGAACCAGATTTTGAGGATTCAAGTCTTGGTTCTACTACTTAATAGCCTTGTGATCCTGATAAATTCCCTGTAATAGCTTCTTCAAATATGAGCTTAGATAAAATGTGGAAAATTATAGTATCTGATGCATAATGTTTGAAAATAATACAGTAAATTTTGTAAAGAATTCATAGTAGTACCTGACACATAGTAAGAATTTCAGAAGATATTAACAGTTTTAATCTGATCTGTTCTTTAAAAAGAAAACTCAAAAACAAGGAACATGGTCTTGGTTCTAGGGAGAAAATCTTAAACACACATTGGCTATAAAAGATTCATAGTTATTTTATTGTTTTATAGCTAAAATCTTTTTTACAATTTAATTTATTTTTTTATTTGTTTTCTTTATTTTTATGTTGACACTATTACAGATGTTCTCATTCCCCCTAACTGTAGCCTGCCTCCACCCAGCCCCTACCCACCTTTCCTCTAGCCATCATCACAGTGTTGTCTGTTCTATGGTTTGGATATATATGTCCTTTCATTAATCTCTTCACTTTCATCCACCTCGCCACTGCCCCTCTTACAGCTACCAGACTGTTCCATGTATTTATGCCTCTGTTTCTATTTTGTTTGTCAATTTATTTATTTTTTCATTAGATTCCATATATAAGTGAGATCATATGGCATTTGTCTTTCTCTGACTGGATTAGTTCACTTATAATACTCTCCGGGTCCATCCATGGTGTTGAAAAGGTAAGAGTTCCTTACTCTTTTACAGCTACATAATATTCCATATTGTAAATGTGCCACAGCTATTTTTATCCACTCATCTAATGATGGGCACTTGGTCTGTTTCCAGATCGTGGCTTTTGTAAATAAGGCAATGAATATACAGGTGCATGTATTCTTTCGAATTGGTGTTTCAGGATTCTTAAAATTTTGAAAATGTTCTTTATTGTTTTATGTTAAGACAATGTGCTTTGATAGCATATATTTAAGCTACAGTTTTTTTCTAGGACAATTTTATTTGCTGCTCCGTTGCTATTTGATGTCCAATATTGCTGAGAAAAGCCTATAGATAGTTTGTGGTTTTCTGCTGGCACTACATAATTTTCAGCAATTCCACTGCAATGCCCTATATGTCCTTTATAAGCCGTTCTGTAAAATCATGTATCTGGGTGGGCTTCTCATCAGTTTGGGGTTTGATTATTCCCTGGCTCATGAATCTTTCTTCCATGCACAATAAACTCTTACTGAATACCATTTTATTGAGATAGTGGTTTTAATTTTGCTGTACCTGAATTTTTTAGTTTGTTTTATACTGGCCATTGGAAATCATAGATTTTTTTTTGTTTATTTAGGTGTAGTAAAATTAATCAATCTTTTTACTCTAAGGGTCAGGAGTTAGAACAGAGTACATAATGGGGAGTTTGTTCCTATTTTACAATGTTGGGACCTCAGCTAAGAAGGCTTGAAAGACAAGTACTCAGTTTTCCTGGAGTCTTCCTTATTCATTTATCTGGTGTTTGGACTTGATGGCCCAAAGCCTAGTACCTTCAGCTCAGGTGTGAGACAGAGCATGGATGAGAGTGGCCTCTCTTGTGTCCTGAGCCTCACTGAACTGCAACTGGGTTCTGAGGGGGCGTATCCCCTGAGGAAGTGTTCTGAGAGCAAGTGTTCTAAGAGAGGCCAGAAGAAGATTCATGACTTTTACTGATTCAGGTAAGAAGTCGCATGCCATCACATTCCCTTGGGTTTAAGCAATGTGGCCAGTTAAGATTCAATGGAAAGGGATTAGACTTTCTTCTTCAGGGAAGGGTGGCATGTCCTAGAAGAACATGTGGATGAAAGATGCCGACTGCTGTGGTTCACACTGGAGCATAGAATCTTCACACATGTTTTTTCCTTTACAGCATTTAGTACCAGCTGAGTTGCTATGTATCTGTTTTTATATGCATAATTTGTTTCTCCAGAAAATCAAAATGTAAGCTTCACATGGGTGAGGACGCGTTTGAGTCCCTGGAGCACATCCAGTGTCTCAGACATTGTGTAGCTGTACAGGTGTTTAAGCTGTGTGTGTGTTGGGGGGGGTGGTGCTAGAAGAGTATTTACCAAGTGTTTCACGCAGATGACTCGGCATCATGCAATAGTATCGTTCGTACTAGGGAAAACAAGCGATGCTACTCATCTCTGGAGGTGACTAACTCAGCACCTCTGAGTACCGTTTAGCTAACTAAAACCCTGATGATGCAGAGGCCCACTTCCCTACATCTCTCATTCATTCCAGGCACACGGTGAGGAGGACCTGGAAAGTAGCGGGTTAATGTAGATATTACATGTGTACTCAAACATGTACATGTCAACTATTTGCTGAATGCAGATATAGGAAAAGAGATCTATACATGTTTACCTATTTATCTTTAGCTTGAATTTTGTCATCATTCTTTTGAAAGAACTATAGCTATGATATATGCATAGTATACATGTTTCACATATATCATAAACGTGTAAAAATGTATTACATTTTATATGTGTATGTGTATCAGCTGTATGATAGTCATTATGGTATGTGGTATTCACATTGTGGTTAAAAGACAGACACTGTTCCTGTCACACTGTTCCTGTTCACTATATTCTTGGGAATAATACAAATATTAAGTAAGTGATCACAAATACATTAGTGTTGGACGACTATGTAATCTTTGTACATAACAAAACAAGATGAATTAATTTGAATTTTGCACCAGATTTATTGGCTACAATTGAGTGTAAGAGATCATTGAGTGTGTCTATCTTGTTTTCGCTTTTAACTCAGTAATTACGTGGTGTGTGATGCAGACACACTATTTCATGAACATTTTTTGAATTAAGGAAAACTTGTCCACTCTCTACTCCTCAAACCTCCTTTATTTCTTATTTTTTAATTAATCAATTCTATTTTTATGACAGTTTTGGGTTAGTAGAACTATAGAGTAGGAAGTACAGGGTCCTTGTGTACTCCCACCCCCTACACAAACAAACACAGAGTTTTCTGATTATTAACTTGCGTTAGTGTGGTCGGTTTGTTGCCATCAATAATCCAATATTAACACATTATTATTAACTAAAATCCACAGTTTATATTAGAGTACACTCTTGGTGCTGTGCATTTTATGGGTTTAGCAAATGTGTAATGACACATACCCACTCAATATTATTATACAGAATAGTTTGTTGTCATAAAAAGTCCTGATTTTCACCTATTAATTGATACCTATCCCCCCCTCCATTCCTATCAACTCTGGGCAAGAAATAATTTTTTAATAGTTTGGATTTTTTACATGTCATATAGTTAGAATCATGCTAATGTAGCTTTTATTTTTAGGTTGGCTTCTTTCACTTAGTAATATGTATTAAAGTTTCATCCATGTTTTGTCATAGTTTGATATCTCATTGTGAGGATGTACCACAGTTTATTTATCCATTTGCTACCGAAGAAGAGCTTTGTTGCCGCCAACTTCCTTGGCATATTTTCAGCTCAGTTTTTCAGTTATTCATCTAGTGCTTTTTTATTCACTTTTTTTTAGTGATATCAGAGTTTTTACCAGCGAGTAAGATGTCTAAGAACAACTCACTAGGCTGGGAAAATTTCTAATATTCTAAATATTATCAATAACTACTTAAGCATTTCCAAGGGATTTGCATATCACTTAAATGTTTATGTATCAGAGATTATTTTTTACAAATCTTAACAATCTGAGGCTTCAAGTATATGTATAAATTCTGGGTATATGGGTCTGCATGTTTTGCAATTATTTAAAACTAGATATATACATTATGTTAATATTCTCTGAGAATTCACTAGAAGTTTTAAAATTTCATTAATGAATAATTGTCGTTGTGCTCCTCAAACTGTAAGACTCCATCAGCTACATGTCATTGACTCCATCTGCTACTCCCTACCTATTTCCACTATGCATGATCCTACTATCGGTAAGTCTCAGGGGTCTGGCTCCACATGCCGCATTAT
>VMDR010028623.1:0-13080 GCA_007922815.1 Macrotus californicus
GTAGTTACATGACCCACGAACATGAACAATGGTGTGGGGATTGTCTGAGGGAGTGGAGAGTGGGGCTGGCTGGGTGAAGGAGGGGCAAAGGGAGAAAAATTGGGACAACTGTAATAGCATAATCAATAGAATACAATTAAAAGGAAGAAAAAAGAAGAAAATGACATCAAAGTTCAGCAGACATTTCAATTCTGTATATCAGAGCAAACTTAAGGCAAATACTGTTTGTCTCTCTTAGCTCACTTGAAATTTTTATTCTAAGCATTTTCAGTAAGAAGTGGTACCTATTTATTGCAGTGACAAGAATGAGATGGGTAACCCGCCCCTGGTGTGAGGAATCCCTCACTTCACACAGTGAAGGTTTCAATGTCATGTCTTCTTTTTAAATCAGGAGAAGAAAAGTAATCTCTTTATAAGGACAGCATGCTCAGGCGTTAATTTTTCCTTCAATACGTCAGAATCATATTCCATATTTCAGCCATTGTTGGGGAATGTCAGGGTTAGGTCCAATCACATCTATTAAGATAAACACAGCTCTTGAACTGATTCATTTGGGCCCTGAGATGGGATGGGCTTTTTATGTTATCTAAATGGCCAGGGAAATAAAAGTATAAATCATATTAAAATGTTTCATGCAGGGAAAAATAAGTGGTCCCCTAACTTGATTTTGCTCATTTAATTTTTTTCAGCAAGCATTAAACCATAATCAAACCCTCACAGCTGAGAACATCTCATGGCAATTATAGGTTTACGTGTAACAACTGAGGTCTTTGGGGAAAGAGAAGCTATCAACACACCAGCCCATTCTCTCCTTCGTAAACTAGAGCCCCCTTTGTCACAAGCATTTTGAACACACTTTTAATATCCTGAAGTGAAACTTGTGAATAAAAGAACTTACCTATGCATAGAGTTTTCAATGCCTTAATTATAATATAAAGAAAAAGAAAAGGAAACTAATATATAATAAAAATATGAAATTCTTGGACACGACTACACTGCAGGACTTGATGAAGTTGTCAGATGCTTGTATCCATAAATAGAATCACTTTGACTGTGATAACTATAAATATAGATTGATACAGTGGCTGAATTGGCAACTCAGACACCAAAAACTGTATTGCATCATTGGTTATTTTTTGAAATGACAAAAGACTCTTGATAAAGCTCCAAGCAAGACAAGAACATCCTTACTTTGATTTACCTGCTAATTGCATTCCTAAAAAATGCAGTGCATATTAAAACTATGTAAAAATATTTTGTGTTATATGCAATGTGAGACTAGACCCTCTGCCAAGAGAGTTATAACTAAGTTTTCATCCACATGAAGGCACATCCCAAACAGGTGTAGCACTTGGGACAGTTTTTCATTATGCAGACTTGTCTTACCCATTATAAAATATAAAGCATCCCTGGCCCTTTATCACTTATAGGTCAGTAGTAACCACCAAGCATTGGGGCCAAATAAAATATCTTTGTTACTTTATTTAAAGCATCTCCTATGGGGCAGTCCTGCCCCCATTCAGAATATCACTCTAGTCGTAGGAAGTACCTGACTCATAACTATGAAAGTGGTTGGCCAGATGTGTGAAAGCATTGATAAATGCATTACGATGTTTATACCAAATGTTTATTATCTACTTTTTAAAGGTATCATGACTGGCTCTGAGGGACACAAGTTAAAAATGGATCCAATACGTTCTCAGTACATTTGTAGTTAAGGAGGGGACTTCCCGTGCTCATGTTCCTTTTCAAAAGAATAAGTATGGTACTGGGCATTAACTAGACGTGGGCTAAAAGAAACCTACATGGTGCCACTCACTTTATCTGGAATTGGTGAATTTGAAAAAGGCTTTTGTAACACCCGGAGTTCAGAAATCATTAGTGTTGCTTCAGGTGGGTTAACTGGGTTATTCTGATACAGGGCCAAACAGCGCGGGGTTATTTTTAAATGGTGGTTTTCATACTTGGGGTATTTTAAAGGACTTTAGAGTGTTTTACACAGTAATGAGTTAAACATTGATGGTGAGAAACTATGAAAGCTAATGGAGAAAGCCATTATGCCCTTGACAGTAGCTCAAACAGGACTGTGGAAATTATAAGCAATTTTATTGACATTGGCCAGGATTTGAGAATAATCCTTGCTCCTTTTGAAAATTGCCGTAAATCTTTTAAATGGCACTTGAATGGCCACTGTGTTTAATAAGATTGTTTTCTGGACCTGAAACTCAACCAAAAAGTTTTTGCGTACATATTCTACAAATAAAGCACATTTGGAGATAACAATTATCTCCCGTAATGAAAGATCTTCATAGAAGAAGCAGGGGAAAAGAATCACCATAATCCTTCTTTAGCTTTTGGAAGGAACCTGGTTGGAGGTTCTGAAATATTTAGATAAATGTGTTCCAATTTTGCCTCTGCTCTTCAGGGTTTTGGCCGAGACTGATGCAGAGGTGCCAGCAAGGTAATGAGAAAGCCTGTTCATGAACAATTTCCATACCGCTTTTAACAGACTTGCAAGGTCAAGAACTTCTGAATCAATATGCAAACTTTATGATATCAAATGGAATAATTTTTCATGACTTTGGCTTTTGAAAAATTTTGTATGAAATTCCATCCAAATTTTAGCCAACTATAAAGTGACAATTTAATTGGTGAGAGTGAAACAATTTGAAGTTTAAAATTTATTTTAATATATTGTATCATCTATTCAGTTAATATGAAATTAAAAGTTAATACCATTATTAGTATGCTTGAGAATCTCCACTATAAGCCTACATGGAAATCTACAATTGAAACAGCAGATGTCAAACTAATCATTTAATAAAATGCTTTAAAACTTTGTTTAGCATTTGCTGAATACTCTTCCTTCAACAGAATTTGATTGAATACCTAACACCTCTAATAAAGGGGTACATGTTAAGAGTGGAATTTTGGTAAAGACCCTGAAAGTGGATGTTTATTTAGTCTGGACTTCAGAGTTAGCAACAGTGAGATCATATATTAGCCCTGGAATCTAAACTAATCTCTAAACGATCAGCTTTTAGTTACGAGCTCTTTTGATTTGTTACAGAGGTTTAATATGCCGCAATTTTCACTTTGAGATTTGTCTTAACTCTCAAACCTTTCAAGTCCATGTAGATTAAATCAACCAAGCCACCTTTCAAGGGAAAATAAAAAGAAACTGTGTTAAGTATGTATCTGCATGTCTTGCTCCATTGAATGCAAAACAAACATTTTTTTTACAAGTAGAAGTTACAAAAGTTTGACCACACAAGGGCTTGCCATCTTCAGCATAAGCAATATTTGACTTTGACATTAGGGATTAGGGTTCATGTTAGTTTAGCCACAGTGTGGGTTTGAGGGATTAGAAGTGGGTGAGAGGCAGATGCTTCCTAGAACTCACTATTCCAATATAACCCTGAAACTTCCTAGGGGTCCGAGCATAAGGCGATTTAACAATAAGAAATGTAACAGGTCTTTCAAGAACACAGGAAACATTTAAAAGCTGTCTTTTATTTTATTGCTGTTATGTCTTTCTCAATGACTGAGATTATAATGATTACCCAAATTAAGGCAAACACTGTGTATT
Source organism: Macrotus californicus (assembly GCA_007922815.1). Taxonomy (NCBI): domain Eukaryota; kingdom Metazoa; phylum Chordata; class Mammalia; order Chiroptera; family Phyllostomidae; genus Macrotus; species Macrotus californicus. The sequence continues at coordinate 3,590 of VMDR010028623.1, forward strand.
ATAATGTCAAGAACACTGAGTTGGGACGTAACCCAGTTCTCATAATCTTACTTCTGCTGTTACCCTGTCTTCCTGCTAGGTAAAGACCAAACCTGGCTAATTTGCCATTGCATTCCCAATGCCTAGTTGCACTGAGTGTAAGTGTCCCCTAAATACGGTTTGAACGAATGAAATATTTTTCGAAAATTGCATTTTGGCGATGACTTCTGCCTTGGCCTCAGTATCTCCATTTGTACCATGAGTGAGGTGGGCTGGATGATCTCCTGTCCCCTTCCAGTCTAGGACACTTTCTTATCTGTGAGGCTTTGTTAAAAATACGAATTTCAGGACCCAGCTGAGCCAAAGTTTTGGGGACGAACCCTGGGCACTTGTCCTTTTCATGCTCCACAGATGCTTCCTATGGACAGAAAATTTGTCCTAGAGCCATATACATATCTTAAAACATGTTCACAAGTAGGAGCTTTGACCACACCAAGGCATTGACATACAAAGGGCAAGTGGAGAGTGGAGGTGATCATTTGGATAATGTGATTCCGCAATTCCTAACCCTCTTACCTTTGAGAGATGGATATTTTGCACAAGGCTTTTCTCTCTAGAGAATGTCTGCTGTTCTCGATGGAGGTAGACAAAGATATAGTATTTTCAGATTTGGTTGAAAAGCTATAACTCAAATAAAATAAACTCTACAATTTCTTTCCTCATGAAAATGCAATTTTCAAGCTGTTAATCTTTCCATTTGAAGACACACTGCTAAACTGGGTTTTGAAATATTATTTGACAAATGCAGAAAAAATTATTTAACTGACCAATGAAAATATAATTGGCTTTCTCAATATTCAAACAAGTCAATCTCCTGAAATGTTAATTGACGTCTACTTTTCTGGATAAGTGTTTTCTTTTATAAAAGTGTAATTTTAAAAATAATAAATTTAAGAGTTAGCATTTTAACATTTTAAATATAAATAAAAGTTGTCATTTTAAAGAATTCTTCCTACTAATAATTTTACTCAAATTCCTGCTAATCACAGAAAGTACCAATGAAAAATGATTAAACAAGCAACTTTTAGTCCTTTCGTTGACATTCCCAAAAGCCAAAATTAACAGCTGGTTTTAGGATGCTCAATCACTTCTTTGTTCTCCCAAACTTCATCCTCTTGATGAGGTGTAGATTGATATGACTCAAGAGAAGCCAAAGCAAAGATATTTGGTTTATGTATCTGAACTGCAGTCAAATTCAAATAGGTAGGCTGTTAAGGTAGACCCAAGAGCCAGATTTTCAAACATTATTCAGGCAGAACTCGTGCTGGGCTCACTCTCATTTGAGTGAGTTGTCCAAACCAAACACAGCCAGTCGTTTCCAGTTTTTTCCATCAGTGCGCATGGTTTCCAACTGCAGAAATAGAGAGACGATTTTGACTTCATGTCAGACGTCAGGCCTGCTGACCTTCACGGAGAGCTGAGCTTGACAGAAGTGAACACTGGCCAGGGGATGCAAGTCTGTGGTCTGGTCTGAAATATTTGCTCTTCTGCCAGAAATACAGATGGATGTAAAATTGGAACATTTTAAAGATTTGCATTTAAACAACATGCTTCAAAGAACATACTACACTAAAACTTATTTTGTTCTTTAATTTAGAGTTATCCTGTATTTTAGGTCAGAGGTGCAGAATATTAAGCTGATTGAGAAGATAAGGTATTTTTCACCATATTTTAAAATACACTGTTCATTTCCAGGGCATACTGTTACATAAAAAAAAAGAGTGCCAAAGAATATCTAAAACAGAAAAAGAAAAAAGGGACTTGAGAAAATACATATCTCTCCTTCAGTTTCTCAGAAAAAATACAGAAAGGGTAAAGCAAAGAGACTGGTGACGCAGTGGGGTGGGCTGGGAAGGGATGGAAAGAATGGGGGAACTGGAACAGGTGAGCAAGGGTGAGGAGGGCATAGCATTTCTCTGAGTCTGTATTTCGGAGTTCTGACTCCTAGACACATAGTCACGTTTCACACAACCTGTGCATGCCCAAGTGATGTGGAGGGTATCTAAAACACTGGCTTTAAAAATTACTGTTATTAATATTTCAAAATAAAGAATGGAAACCAACCGGTGGGGGGGGAGGACCCCAGAGTGAAACAGATACTTACACATGATTGAATTGTAGTACAGACAAAAAACATAACCACACTTACTAGCCTAAGTAACTTTGAAAAACTGTATTTTGATTGGACAGTACAAGGCTAAAGACCCAGAGAACTATGTGTGCATGAGTTCTGTAATATTGTCAGTGGGAGTTTTTGTCACAGGTATATGGTTTGGCAATTCTGGAATAATTCTATGGGTATACTCTGAACAAATAGGTAAATATATTATAGATAATAAGAACTGGGTTTCTCACTACTGGGGAGAGAATTTAAAAATAAGAAAAGGGGCAAAGCTATAGTGAACTCTCAAGTGCTGATTGGAATCTGAGGTATCAGCATGAACTCATGGTTTATAATATACATAAAGATAGATATACAACCACAGACATTGTACATGTGTAGCTTAAAACACATACATATCTTTCTTAATTCTGTCTGCTAAGAGGGCTTAGAAGCAATGACATCATAGCAGTAACATACATGTAGCACCCAGATCTTAGTTTCTAAGCATCCCTGCGCAACGAAAGAAACCAGGACTCCTAAGACAAGCATTTGATTCCAGGGTTGAGGCAAGAGAAATGCAAGATGATCCCGCACATCTTTGGTACCAGAAGACAAGGAATAAAAGATGGGGCCTGTTGAAATTGTTCTTTTGCTCAAGAGCTGACCTGAAGGAACTCTTGATGGACAAAGCTTGAACAACTGGAATGATGAAATAAATGATATTACTGGATTTAACCTATAGGATAAAATAAATATTCATGAGTATACACTGGTATAAATGAATGTTTGGTTAAGTAAACAAATGGGAAAAGTAGAATTCTTTCTTACTGTAGAATTTTTATAAATAGAAGTACAAGGAAGGAAGGAAATAGAAAATCACCAAAGTTTGCTCCCCAAGGTATTTGCTGACTGCAACAGGGAAGAAGGTGAGTTTACAGTGGTGAAATGCAGAAGACATGAACTTGGCCCAGTGATGGAAGTCAACATCGCCAGCAATAAAGATCCGTCAATACCACTAATTCTTTGATATGAAGTATTGAGACAAATACAACATAATTTTTGTAGTATTCTTCCCAAAATGCATAGCCTCACTCAAATTACAAGAAAATATTAGATAAACCTAAGTGTTTTTATAAAACATTATAAAAAATAATCTATTCTTTATAAAATGTCAAGGTCATGAACGACAAGAAAACACTGAATAACTGTTATAGAAAGCAGATGACTAAAGAGAAACGGGAACTAAATGCAATGTGGTCTCTCACATAAGATCCTGGATGAACTCAAAGACCACAGTAGTGGGAAAGTGGGCCAAGTTCACAGAAGGTCGGTAGGTAGTTAACAGTGTCGCGCCAATGCTGGTTTCTCTGTTCTGAGCATTGTGTTGTGGTCATGCCTGGGTGAGGGCCGCATGGAAACTCTCTGTGCTGTTGATGCAACTGTCTTATGTACATATAAAATAACACAAAAAGTTAAAAAATAAAACAATGTGATAAGTGAAAATTTTTTTAAAGATAACTTTTAAACGTGTCCTTTAAATCTTTTTGAAGATCTTATGTAGTCCAGACTTTTTACGATGGTCTGCAAAGATCTGTACCGTCTGGCCCATTCTTACCTTCTCACATCATCTGTAATTCTGTGCCATCCATGCTGGTTTTCTCTCGGTTCCTTGAGTGTGCCAAGTGAGTTCTCACACACACGCACACACACAGACACACTTCCTCTGATCCTTTCAAAATGGCTTTTTCTCATCGTTTAGTTCTATGTGTTAGTCAGCTTTTACCAGATTATACTATCTCACAAAAACAAAGTCCTGTTTTTTTGCTTATGTTCCATTGGCTAATCCAAAAACTGTGAATTAGCTGTGGATCTGCTCCCCAGATCCTCTTCATCCTAGGAGCCAGGAGCAGAGAGCAAACTCAAGTCTGGAATAGGCCAAATTCATGGCCAAGGGACTGAGAGCAAGCAAGCTGATGAAATCAAATACCAGTTCTCGGAGCTTCTCCATGGAGCTGGCACACTGTGGCTTGTGCTCACGTTTCATTGGTTGGAACGTATCAGATGACCAGGCTTGATTAACACAGCAGGGAAGGAAACACCTCCTGCAGAAGAAAGTGCAAATCACATGACGGGGATGTATAATCTTCTTACAAGAAAGAGGGAGCCTTTTTTGGCAACAGTAACATAACCTAGCACAAGACTCAGCACACATGAAACCACCTCCAAGGAACAGCTACATAACACCTGCACCCTGAGTCACCCCTCTTCCCCAGGTTACTTAATATTCTAGTCTATTATTTTATTTTCTTACCGCTTTCGGAAATTACCTTCGTGTGATAAGGTTTGTTTTTATTCTTGGTCTCTGTCACTAGAATGTAATTCAAGGAAGCGGAAAACGAGTATACACTGTTCCCAGCTCTGCCTGACAGTTCCCGGCCTTAAGATGCTTGTTGGGTAAAAGGGAGGCCCTGCCCGACGTGCCTCCATTTCCATGTCTTTTTTATAATCTGTCACACACAATGTCTCTAACAGGAGGTGCTGCTAAGTCTTTTTAAACAAATAAATGGATACAAATTTATACAAATTTATATTGGATAAAATTAAAGATGAAATTTGTATCCATTTATTTGTTTAAAAAGATGATACACAAAATATCTATTTTTCATCTTTAATGTATAATATCTATACACACATTTTTAAGGGCCACGAGTACAACTGAGAGAAAAAGAATCTCCCTATTAGGAAGGGTCATTTTTATGCATTGTCATTTGTTCCAAGTGCACTTGGACAAGGTAGGTGACATTTAAGTTTTCGCATGCAGTTCCAGCCGATCCCATTTATGTGTGACACGTCTGAGGGTGTAGTTGGGCAAATGCAGTACAGGTCTGCAGAACAGGCAAACCAGCCATTTGTCTTGGACGTGGTACAGCAGCAGGATGGGCGATTTGAGGGGGTTGGAGGAGAGGACACAACCCACAGGGACACAGTGGTGTTTTGATATTTCAAGTGCTTTTTAATTTCTTCTACTGGTAGGAGCTACCTTTGGTAGTTCGTTTTAATAAATGGTACTTCCCTGCAAAGTTCTCTGTTCATCTTGTCTTTCCATAATATCTGTGAGAGTTTTATACCATTTCCCTGTTTGATTTCTCACGGCCCCTGAAAATAGGCGGAATTGTGTTCTAGTTTCTTTCAGTGGACATGACACTATAAAAGTTGTTTGTTTAGTGATGACTGTAGGCCCAAAGTGCTCACAGACCCATGCATATTTAGACCTGTAAATAGATGGAATTGCTACTTTGATCGCAGAAACCATGGCTAAACTTTGCCTTCTCTGATCATAGACTTCCGTTACTAATAGTTCATTTCTGTGGCCTCGAACTAGACAACCCAACATATGAAGGTAGCTTTCAGTCATAACTCTCTTACTGTGAAACCAATTTTGATTTTTTCTTGACATTTTCCCTGGGTTCCAGGAGAAAAGTGCTAGAGTGGGGTGTCGGTGTGGGGAAGTAAGACCTGGAAACACACGGCGGGAGAACAAGGAAGCTGAAAGGTTCATGAAGACAAAACTTTTCATTTCGCAAGTTTACCTTGAGATGGCTGTGACCTTAGGTTAATCTACCCACTGCTGTAGCCATAAACCTGCAACCTGTTATTGCACAGAGGGAATTAAGATGAGGTCTGCAATGAGCCCTGTTCGAGAAGGTTCAGTTATGGGAAGTTGTCAATGGATCTGTTATCCCCACGGTCCTTCAGGACATGCTTTGAAAGTGAGTTTCTAGAATGCTTATTTCCTTTCAATCTTTCTCACATGAAGAGTTTAATGATTCCAGACCATACGCAATTATCTGCAATGGTACTAATGAGTTATAAATCTTTGTGACAAGATACTCTGAGATTTAATCTTTAGTTTACCATTTGTTAGCTCTGTATAGTTGATCAACATACTTAACCATTCTAAACCTCAGTTTCTTCACTTGGAAAATGGGTGCATTAATAGTATTTATCCCAGAGTATGTTGTAAGGAGTAAATGAAAACATTTTTGTATGATGTCGGGATATCAGCAGTTGAAGGTCACAAAAATCCAATTCAAACCACCTCAAACATAAAGAGAAATTTACCAGTTCATGCAATAAGGATTGGAAAGTGCCAAACTGGCATTAGCCATGGTTGGATGGAGACATTCAATGAACATATTCAAAATCTGCCTCTTCTTCTCCAACTGTTGGCTCTACTTTTCTTTGATTTGGCTTTATTTTCAAGTAGTCTCTCTTCATGTGTTGGCAAGGATGACCACCAACAGCAAGCTCCAAACTTACATTTTACAGATCAGCAACTACAGCAAAAAAGTGTATCCATTTTTTCCATGGTTCTAGCAAAATTCCTATGGCTGGATCTCATTTCTGGATCCCGAATCATGAGCTCCATCCAGACTGAGGCCAGGGGCAAGTATTCTCAAAGTGATCTCATCCTGGAGCCAGTTGGTTATACCAACCCCAACCAAAACAAGATGGGGGCTTTGCATGACTACAGGAAAAAATGGGGTGGGGGGCGGTAGACAAAACAATACATGTCCATTACAGTATTTAAGGCGTTCAGCATAGTGTCTGACAGATCAAGACACCCATGAATGTTTGCTGTTATTGATGCCACCTGTTCCCTGTAGAAGGTACTGAGTGGTAACCTTAGGCAGAGAACTTCAGGGAAGAATTTGGATGACTAAAACTTACTACCATAGCAACATAACTAAGCTTTTCCTTGGTCTGTTGTCCCAGTAGTTTTCCAACAGGCTCTTTGCAGGATGCTTTAAACTTGAAGTGCCCATGAATTGTGAATCACCCGAGGTTCTGGTTAAAATGCAGATTCTGGTTCAGTGAGTATGGAGTAGGGCTTGAGATTTTGCATTTCTAACAAGCTCACAGGTACTGCCATTACAGGCCGCTCTGCAAAACATGCTTTAAATACCTAGGCTTTAAAGTTTTAAACTATTTCCAAGGAGGAGTTGACATAAACCTTTTCCCAAAGGTCATTCCATTCCACAGTTTAATAGAGAGCCCCCTTTAAGGTGTTCTTTTTTTAACTTTATTTTTCTTATTGACACTATTACAGATGTCCCCCTTTTCTTCCCTTTTGCCTGCCTCCATCCAGTCCCTGTCCCCTTCCCTCTGGCCACCACTGCACTGTTTTCTGTGCCTATGGGCTACGCATATTTGTTCTTTGGCTAATGCCTTCACCTTCTTCCGCCCAGTTTCCCCTCCCGACTCCTTTCGAGCAGCTGCCAGTCTGTCCCATGCATCTGTGCCTCCGTTTCTATTTTGTTCATCAGTTTATTTTGTTCATTAGATTCACATATAAACGAGGTCATGCAGTATTTGTTCTTGTGGCATGCTGTTTCTTTCATGAGCAAGGAGGCAAAAAGGGGAGAACAGAGAATTTATTCTAAGGGTGTCCTGTCCTAAAAACAGAGAAAACAACGTAAAATGTGAAGACAGAAGACAATGTAAAATGTACTTGTGAAGAGGTTAATGAGTCAAGTTTTCACTTTTTACAATTGTTTGATTATTAAGCAAATAGCTGTCCTTCTTTGAACATGAACTCTGAACCTGGGCATTAAGCTTTACATCTACGATTTCACCTAATCACATAACACTCCAGTGATATTGTAAGTGGTATCCCACTTCACAGATGAGGATAATCATTCTCGGAAAAGTTAAAGCCAACCAGGTATGCAAGGGGTTTATGCAATGGTTTGTACATCTTATAATCTCTACACTTTAATCTATCATGTAAAATATAATAGGGATGTTAGAGAATGCACTCATGGCTATTATCGATATCAAGCATCATGATTCTTAATCCTTTACTTCCTTCCTTCCACACTTTATGGCGTGCAAAGCACTTTGATATTTATTGCCTTATCTGATTTGGCTACTCCAAGTTAAGAGTCGACCTTCTGAAATAAAATCCTGAAACTGCTTCTCATCGGTTTAAATGTGCATGCTCAAGAGAAAGAATAGGGAGTCATTTGGACCACACAGTGCCTCGGAGGGATGGTTTCATACTCACGCTGTCAGCCTTACGTTGCCTGTGGCGCAGGTTGTGGGCACTGGTGTGAGCAAGACCTGGGTTTGATTCCTGGTTCAACCATTGTCAGCCAATTGCGTGACCACAGGAGAATGAAGGGAGTCCAGACACTCCCTTCATTCTGCCTCTGATTTCCTCAAACGTAAAATCTGGGTGATAATTGCAGTCCTTACCTCACACGATTGTGAAAATTGAATTTAATTACGCAAGTGAGGAGCTTAGCTCAGTGCCTGGCACTTAGTGAGCAATGGAATTTTATGTATATATAAAAATACATATTTATATATTAAATATATAAATGCACATATATTAATATATATTAATAAATATATATCACCAAATATGTCTCTTTAAAGATCAATATTATATACTATTTCTTTTATTTTTTTGGCTATGGATCTCAATTTAATGCACTCATTATCATCCTCAGTCTTTCCTCCATCAACCCCACTTCCAGGATTTTGAATTTCTGGCTCCACACCTGAGATTCCTAATTGTATCCTTCTGTTTAGGCAGCTGTAAGAGGTTCACCTGAAAATAGCCTCCTTCCTTCTTCTGTAGCTATGACATTGAATGTATGTTTTCCCTCCTCAGCAATTACATGGAGGTTACATAACCTATTTGTTAACTTGGAGTAACATATCTAGACTGATAAAATTTTACCATTGACAAATAGCTAAAATTTATAAGTGATATGGGTAGATGAACAGAAAGGCATATCTGCAAATGCAACAGAGCTAAGCAGAGGGATTTGAATGGATCTAGACGGAGGCATCCAAGGAGAAAACAAAGTTACCCTCGGGCACACCTGGCTTCTCCAAGCATGTCCAGAGCAGTGGACTTGCCCAGTGGAGCTAGCAGTTGACATGGAAGTTTCTGTCTAGATGTGATAATGCAAAGTCCAGACACTCTGGTAGCTGCTTCAAAAGACAACTCTCTACCTGCAACTCCATTTCAAAGACAGAAGAGCTATAATCATCATCTCTTCATTCTAACCTTTGAAGTTCCTCAGACATCTGCCCTTTAAAGGGGGTACAAGATGAACACATGACCAGTTTAACCTCATTTCTCTAGGGATTCAGCATTAGGTCTAGAAATACTGAATAGCTGACTATTCTTTTGTCTGACAGTCGATTCCCAGTCATATCTGGGGCCTCCCCAAGTGTGTCTCCTTCCTCACATCTGTCTTTTAAGTGAGAACGTGAGAAAGAATTCTATCATGTTCTAGGCTTCATATGTTACAGCAATTTATCCACTTAATTC
>VMDR010028624.1:0-13080 GCA_007922815.1 Macrotus californicus
TTGTGAAATTGAAGCAGTAATCAAAAAATTCCCAACAAACAAAAGCACTGGACCAGATGGCTTCATGGTGAATTTTACTAAACATTTAAAGAAGAACTAACACCTATCCTCAAACTATTCTAAAAAATTCAAGGAGAGATGACTTCCAACCTCATTTTACAAGGCCAGCATTATCCTTAATTCCAAAAACAGATAAAAACATTACCAAATAATGAAAATTATAGGCCAATATCTCTGATGAACATAGATGCTAAAATCCTCAACAAAATATTAGCAAATTGAATATAGCAATACATAAAAAAGATCATACATCACGATCAAATGAGATTTATTCTAAGAGTGTAAGTTTGGTACAACATTTACAAATCAGTAAATGTGATACATGACATAAACTGAAGGCTAAAAACCACATGATCATATCGATGGATACAGAAAAAGCATTTGATAAAATCCAGCCCCTATTTATTATAAAAACTCTCTGCAAAGTAGGCATACAAGGAACATACCTCAACATAATAAAGGCCATATATGACAAACCCACTGCCAGCATCATACTCAAGGGCCAAAAACTACAAGTGTTCCCCTTAAGATCAGGAACAAGACAAGGATGACTGCTTTCACCTCTTATTCAACATAGCACTGGAAATCCTAGCCACAGCAATAAGAACCAATGGTGACATAGAGAACCAATGGTGACTTAAAATAAACAGCTAAGAAATTATGTTTTAATCACTGGCAAAAGCATTCTCTTGATGATGTAATTTCCATCATGGGGATCTAAGGTGTTTGCTCATGCCTCTGAGGCTTTTGCAGAATCCAAGTGGCCCTACCACATGAACATAATATATAACCAGGTTAGTCAAGTCAGTAGGATGGCCTTGGCTTTGGCCACAGTGGCCTGATGAAGAAGCATTGGTCCGTTGAATCCACCTTTGCTAGCATGCCTATGTCCTCAGCATTGGCTTTCAGTGTACTGGCCCCAGGCCATCTCTGGAAAGGGTGAATGGAACAGCACAGGATGGATGAACAGTATGTAAGTGCCTATGATTATGATTCTTTGTAATCCACTTGGACCTCTCCTCCTCCCCTTTTTCCTCTTCTGTTACTCTAAGTGTTCTGTGGGAAAACAGCAGTGGCTGGGGCCTGGGGAAGTTTATAAGAAATTGATGACTTCACAAGTTCATTACTGAATGATCAAAAGGAAACTTTTTAAAACAAGGTTTTAAATACAATTTCCTAACAAATTCAAGAAGCTGGGAGGAAGTGGATATAGTTTTATAATCCATAGTTTCATAGTACTGAAGAAATAAGTAAGATTTATGAGCAGAAATAATTGCTGAAGATTCACGGGAAAACTTTGGGGTGTTAGGGAATTTTCATTCTTGTGCAGTTCTACTACTGAATAGCATTATGATACCAGTTTATTTGCCTGTGAAATGAGGTGTTTAGATGGCAGAATTTCTTTTATTAAAGTGCAGTATAACTGTCCTATAGCCCTCACAACTTTGTTGCTTTTCTGGAGACTTCAAACCTAAGCTGCACTCTGTGCCATGGCATTTTACTCGCTATAATACATATACTACTTTGCTTTTTAAAAATGGGAACAATGTATGTACAGTTTTTGGTGGTCACTGGGCTTTATATCAAGTACCTCTTGATAGCTTTATACCTAAATGGGTAAAATACATCAGACGGATGATCCACTCTGTAACTCTTGACATATTTGACATTGTCATATGATGCATTTTCAGTTGCATATGCTAATACTAAGGTTAAACTCAAGGTCTTAAAGTATATAGGACTTAAAACAATTGTGTTTTCTGTGTCTCCTTGTATTTTGTGTGTAGAAAAAATTCTATTTTAGCATTAAATGGGTGTAGCATTAAAATAAGTGTGATGACAGAAATTGTCTTTCTGTGGCACAAAGAGAGTAGGGCTCAAAGATTAGACAGACAGATAGATAAGTAGATACATATATATCAGGAAAAAGAGCCAAAAATGCCAAAGCTAATGTGAACTTAGATTTCTATCTATCATCTATCTATCCATTTGATTGAGTTAAATCTGGTTTTTAATAGCAGGACAAGAATAAACATTATTCTCAGTATTATATCTGCACAGAATTGATTTTTTAATACATAGCACAAAGCTCTGAATTTCAACATCCAAAACTAGAGGATTCCATGATGTTGATACTGCTTTCTCTGTGAGCCCTTTAAGTACTGTAAACCTTTAACAAAAGTAAAAGGAAGAAAAAGAAGCCCATAATTATCAGCATTACGTTCTGTCACCAAAAGGAGTTGCTGTGCCTCTGAGCATCCAGCTGGTCAGAAAGATTTTTCTGACTTACCTATGAATAATAACTCATGCTCTTTCCAAAGAAGGATTTATTTTTCTTGAATAGAAACACAAATTTCCTTCTACCCCAGTGACTCCAAAGAGCTGGCCTAGAATCCAGAGATTACAGTGAAGCTGTAATATTCACCTTCCACCTCTCTCTTTGGAACTTACTTTGCTTTTGGCATGAACAGGTACATTTTCAATCAAAAGCAAGCTGTTACTGATAGATACCTGAAAATACATTTTTTCTTCTCCTCCAAACTGAAAAGGCAATGTTGGCATGCTCTCTGTTAACACTGCACTTAGAGAATGGTAAACACCAGTCTCAACTCCTTGCTGTAAAGTCTCTGACTGCATGTTTGTGAGGGCTTCTGGCTCTTTTTTCCTGTTTGCATCAGACGAACAGCTTCTATACTGCCTGATATTGATATGATCTTCAATGACAAATGTCTGTGGGGTTTTCAAGCAAGAGTGAGTGGATTCTCGGGTTTGCTAAGAACCCTGGCCTGGAATGGGAGAGACAAAAGAAGTTATGCCTAGGTAACTGTCCTCAGGACCATAGCTCTCTAACTTCCCCCAGGGCAGAGGATTAGTCAAGGAAGATGGCGTACACACCCAACTCTCCATTTCTCTGTGCAGGAGTTTTGAAAATTCAAGGGAAGGAGATCTATAGGCACCAGGAAATTTATCAGGGGAAATTTGTCTCATTGAGAGCCTAGTATAAGCAGTAACATAAGCTGTGGGTCTACTATTGTAGCTGTTTTTCATAGATCAGTCCCCAGAAGAGAGAACCTTCTTAAGGTCACATAGCTAATAACTTGGACTCACCTCCCAGTAAGTGTTACTTTGGAACCTAGGTTTTCTACCCCAGCAGTAGCTTGCCATTAATACTTCGAGGTATTTCCATAGCTCCAGAGAAGTCCTCTGAGGTCTTGACAGGGTGGAAGTTAGAAATTACTCTGTGATTTTATCTATTTTATATATTCAATTCTCAGATAGGATATATGTTTTAAAATATTTTTCATTATTTAAAATAATTTGAAAACGTTACAACATTTTTTTCTATCCATTTCTTGGTTCAGTCATATTCTAAAGAATAGAGTTAGATGGTGGATATATGTGTCAGACCTATGGAATCATTTTCAACCCCCAGCCATCTGACCATCCATACTCTGATATATAGATATAGGTACACACACACACACACACAATGAGAGAGAGAGATGTACAAATAGAGATTGTTATTGTTGTTCTTAAAACTTTAACCACCTGCTTCTTCAATTGTCCAAAAGGTAATACTTTGGAATAATGTAAAGATGACCTAGCTAAATCTTGTGACACTTTCTGCTCTCTTTATCTTGTTGTCAATCAGCAAGCTTCGTGGGTACAGGAGAGACAGTACCGTATTTTGCTGTGTATAATGTGCTCCCATGTATACTGCACACCCATGTTTTTGGCCTAAACTTCCTGGAAAAAAAGCTTTTGTTTTAGTATATTTAATTTAATTTTTATTTATTTATATTTAGAAACAAAACCAATTATTGTATTCCAGGATATTATTTTGCATATGGATATCGTTATTGCTTTCTAGACTTACACTTTTAACATATAAGCATAAGTAAAAGAATTAAAAACATTTATATATATATGGAATTAGTACTACCCATGTATAATGCACATCCTTATTTTTCCCTAAAAAATTTGGGCAAAAAAGTGCACATTATACACAGCAAAACATAGTAAACATGTTTAGTTGCCAAGTTCTGTGACAACACAATATTCCCACTAAATCGTGGGTGCTCTTGGCAGGAATAGAAGGGGTGTTTGTATGTTTCCTTTGCATCAACTTTGATTATTATTTGAAGGCAGAACATACCTGTTTTGTACATCAAGCACATTAAATTCCTTGGAATTTCATGGTAATACAAACATCCAGCGAAAGTACAAACACTTCAGGAGACTTTGAGAATTGAAAGTTTGGTACAAAACCAAAGACCATTTTTAATGACTGTGAAGAATAAAAAGTATCAATAAGAGTGATGTGCTTACGTGATTTTAAGGTGAGGAAAATTTGGTTGGAAATAAAAAGACTTTATGAATACCTAAACATTAATTAACGTGGTGTCCCAGCACAGGAAAGATAGTATTGCTTTCTGCTTATAGGTGGCAGTAGAGCAGCTGGGGGCCTATGGAGACCTGTGTCCTGTTACCAAGGAATCAGAGATGTGCAGGGAGAGGATATGAGACCACAACCATACTCTGTAGAAATCAACAGTACAACAAAGGATTCTGAGGAGTTGACACTACTCTAAAACTCAGCAGTAGAACCTCAGCTAAGCCCCAAATCAATGACACGCACACAGATACGGAACTGAAGATAGAAATAATGTAAGGAAGCAAGGAAGCAGCACACGTCTCTGAGTGGGTGGCTTTGAAGGCTTGAACCCTTCGGAGCGTCTGTCCTTTACCTGAGGCACTAGAGCAGGAAGGAGGAGATCTGGGTTCAAGTGTCACCCCTGTGAGTGATTAGTAGAGTGGCATGGGAGCAGCCTGGCCCTCTACTTCACACTTAGAATAGATGCGCTCAATGATTCTCCCAGCTCAGGCATTTTAAGATTCCCCCAGTCCTGCCCATACTGATCCATTCCTGCTCCCCTTTTAAATACTCCTCTATTGCAAGAGCACCTCAATTCATGCATTTTGGTTCTCAGTCTCCATCTCAGATTCAATGTCTTCATCTGATGGACTCCTAATCGTCTGGCTTCCTCTTGGTCTTTGATTTGAGTGTGCCTTGCTTTCTCCCTCTTCCCGTGTTCCCTTACCGAGGCCCCTCTGTGGACTGATTTTTCTTGTCGTCCACATACTCCCACTCACACCTTCCCCCTGCTGAGCAAACCACCAGCATTTGGATATCTTACATCTAAGGGACAATAGAAGAACACCAAAGTAACTTTAGGTACACTAAATGACTATGGAATAAAACATATGGAAAGAGTGAATAGACTGAGGATATTAGAAAACCTTTGTTATTTCCTATAAATATATTATTTGAAATCAATTAAAGAAAACATACCATATTTGTTATTAATTGGATATCTCTGGGTTTAGCTGAAAAGGGAAAAGATAAAAAATTTATAAAAGTGTTTGAATTTAAAGAGTTAATTTATGAATTTTTACTTCCAAAATTAGGTTTTTTAGTATATTCTTTTTTTTCTTAAGAATGACAAAACCATTAAGAAATAATAAAACATATGAAATTTTCACTGGCTGGGAAGCCCTTGATCATGAAGGCGACATCATTCATCTCCCGTGAGAAACCCGGGAAGTTCCCGGGGACGACGTGTCCTTGCCCTCACCTGACTCTTGCTGTGCCTTGTCTCTCATTGTTCTTTGAGCTTCCACCCTGTTGTATCACTTTCTCAGCAGTAACTGGCATTTGCTTTTATAATTTTATGTCCATAACATAAAATTGCTTTGCGCACCGTCCTTCTTGATCTGTCTACAATGACTTCTGTGGGCACAGTTACACTTCAGAGACGTGCCACCCAGGACATCCACAAGTGGAATGCACTGCAGCCTCTGGTGGGCTTCTGCAATATCACAGCCATGAGACGTTTACAATGACCATTAGAAAAAAGTCCTCATGGCATAGTGTGGTTTTGGATGCTTAGCAGTTAAAGCACCTTCTATCACACATTTTCATGTACTTTCCTGGCGTCCAGCAACCCCTGCTAGACGGCCCTGCAGAAATAGACTGAACTTTGGAATTAGATAAACTAAGATTTGAACTCATGTTCCACCTTTTACCATCTAAGTGATGCTCGGTAATCTCCTTTATCTTTATGAGCTTCTATTTCTTTTCCTTGCAATGGAAGCAAAACCTTAGAGTAGTGTTTCTTAGCCTTTGCATTATTGGTATTTTAGGCTGGGTCAGTCATTGTGATGGAGGCTGTCCTATGTGGATGTTTAGTAGCATCCTAGTCCTCTCCCCATTAGATACTAGTTGTACCTCTCTAGTTGCAACAGCCAAAATGTCTTCAGACATTGAGAATGCTTGGGGAGAAATTATACCCTGTTGACAACCACTACCTTAAAAGATGTGATAATTAAATGTAATATTTGTAGAGTACTTAGGATACAGAAATAACTAATTAATAACTGGCACTTGCTTGGATATCATTTCCAACTCTGATTTAATATTTTGGATACTAAGAATACAACTACACAGATTAATGAGACAGGAATCAGGAGACTCGTTTTTGTAAGAAGGGACTTAAGCGGTCATTGAGCTGGAGTTAGACATGAAAGCAATCTGGATAATACAAGTTAGATGACACAGATTATAGTGTTAGGCTGAATATCTGAATGACTGCTATCTCCACCAGCCTCTTTAAATTAGACAAAGATGAAGGTAATGCCTTTTGTTTTACAAGGGGTGAATGATTTAATTTGGAAGGGCAGGAGCAATTTGGGTATATGCATTAGTCAAGGATAATAGTGGGAAGTTTCTAAGAGTAACAAACAAACAAATCCAGAGCCACCCAGGAGAGTGTCTTCCTAAGAGAAATGCTTATTGCCTTCCAGTATCTGTGATTTTTTTTTTCCTCACAAGATCTTAAAAATGTCTCCTAAGAGAAGAGTTCAGTTTTCTGTAGTCTCTTCTTGGTTGTTCTTTTATTGTGCAATATGTAATATTTCAACATGATTTACAATTTAGTATGTGAATTATTAGTTGGGAAATCCAGAAATCTGTGCCCACACTCTCCTATGCAACTATAAATATTTCCTTGGAAATCTTTGTGGCAATACACTATATACTCTGTGTATTGCTCCATATAGTGTGGACAGTTCTATAAATTAGCTTGAAAGGAATAAGGTAGTAAATGTGAGTCATGGCTCCACATGCTGCTATAAACAAACAGGGATGGTCTTAGTGACATTTTGAAGTCATTCAAAAGTGTTTTGTGAGGTCACCTGTTGGATTAGATGCATATTCTTGTTAATGGTTTCTCTACTTTCATTCTTCTCTCCTTCTCTCCCCTTTTCTTTCTCCCTTCCTCCCTCCCTCCCTCCCTTCCTTCCTTCCTCCCTTCCTTTCTTCCCTCCTTCCTTTGTCTCTCTCCCTCTCTCTCCCTCTCTTTCTCTTCTTTCTTTCTTTCTTTCTTTCTTTCTTTCTTTCTTTCTTTCTTTCTTTCTTTCTTTCTTTCTTTCTTTGAGAGAAGACTAAGGAGCTGGGGAAGTTATAGGATGGTGGCAGGTGGGAGGAAGTGTGAGTGTTGGCAATTAAATGTATTAACTAAATTACCTGGGGTACCAATAAAAGCTGTAATCATGAGGCCATCTAAAAGTCATTAGCTGTTTTATTGTTAATGAAGCCCATATCAAGATGAAATGGAACCAGATGTTCTTGGTGGGGGCCAGCAGCTGTTTGGTAGCACAGAATCATATAGATAGGTTGGACTGTGGTAAGAAATCTGTACTAATGACAAAAAGCTTTATATTTATAGAGTGTAATTATTCAAAAATGAATGCATGAATCCTTAGAGGGCATCCCCTGGGGATATAGCTATAAGATAGGATGATCATTTTATGGATACAGATAAGTATAAGCAGGAGAATAAACAGGTATGCCTTCCCAAGCCATCTGTGCAGACTGAGCTATAAAGTCTTAGCTGAGATATGCCCCAGGTTTTCCTTTTCCTTCCCCACAGCTGAGGCTGCTATAGAAGTTTTAGTGCCCGCTTTAAATCTGTCAACCTAAGTACCCAGTAAGTTGCTTAGGAGGAGGCAGCGACTCTGTACTGTGAGGTCTAGAATCACTTATCATTTTATGAACAATTACAGGGTGATCCTTGGACTGCTAAGACCTCAGGGATGATACCTGAATAATTAGATCCTTTATCATTTACTACATATTTGTTAATAATATGCTAAGTGTTAAACATTCAATTGGAAAAACAAAGTCATGGAGAACAGTACTGGGCCACAGAGAGCTCTTAGAACAGACTGAACAAACTGACATTTATAATGTATCTAGGCAATGGCGATGGGTGCATGTCGTCTGACACATTTGTGGAGGTGACATCAGAAGGAAGAACAATAGACATCTAGGTAAAGAGTGGGGAACAACAGATGGTAACAGGTCAATGGCAGAGAATGTCAAAAGGCCTAGTAGCAAAAATTATTTTCCATTCCAAGAACAACAAATGGTTCCAGAAGTTAGAGGACAGGAAAGAAGATGGAGAAAGGGAGGAAAATAGTGGGAGATGAATTGAAGAACTATTTTAAAGTTGGAGGTATCACACTACATGATATTAAACTATACTACAAGGCCACAGTAATCAAAACAGCATGGTACTGGCAAAAGAACAGGAACAGGCATACAGGTGGATGAAACAGAACAGAAAGCCCAGAAATAAACCCACACCTTTATGGTTACTTAATATTTGACAAAGGAGGCAAGAGCATACAATGGGGTAGAGAAACTCTCTTCAATAAATGGCGATGGGAAAATTGGACAGATGCATGCAAAAATATTAAACTAGACCACCAATTTATACCACACACAGAATAAACTCAAAATGGATTACTTACAAATAAATCACAAAACCATAAAAATCATAGAAAAAAGCATAGGCAGTAAAATCTCAAGACATTTCTCATATTAATATTGCAGTGATCACTTTGACATTATATATATATGCTGAGTGAAAGGAGAGTAACAAGGTGGACCTGTCCATATACTTCGTTATATGTACCTCTATATGGAAAGAGGTACATATAACGAAGTATATGGACAGGTCCACCTTGTTACTCTCCTTTCACTCAGCATTGGCTACTATACCAGGATTTAAATGAAAAGAAATATATCATCTCAAAAGATAGAGTAATTTATTTAGTTGGTACTTCTTTCTTAATTTTTTAATAATGAGGTAAATCTGAATATTTTAAATATTTGTGATATTGGTTATTTTTCAATCATTGTTTTATTTTGCTTTTATTTGTAGTAGTTTTTACTTTTTGTTGTTGTTTTTGTTGTGGACACACCTTAGATGACCTTCAGTGAGTCATGCCCTTGTATAACATTCCCCCCTAATAAATTATGACAAAGGTAATGGGATTACCTTCCATTATGTAAGACTCCTCCTTAGCACAGTGGAATGAACTTGTGGCATTGAAGTGCTAAGCTACCATGTTGGAAGAGGGCATTTGAGAGAGCCACAAGCAAAAGAATTGCTCGTGACATTTGGGAGCTGAGTGGCCCCTGGCTGATAGCTAGCAAGAAAATATAAGTTTATCACACAGAAGAAAAGAGAGGACAAAACACCCAGTCTTTGTAGTCTGGGCTAATTAGAAGTTCAGAAAGTAGCAGACTCAAGGTGTGTGATGGCACAAGTTCATAGAAGAAATTCCCTGAACCAAAGTCTGAACAGATAAGGGTGAGAATCTTAATCTTATAGCACACCAAGGATTATATTGCTTCACTTACCACTAGAGATGGGATCCTTATTACCATCTGATGGGCAGCAATTGATCAGCTTTATGTTACTACAGAAAAGTTTATGAAAAAGATCCAAGAGGGTAGAGGAGTAGGTGGAAGTTACACTAACCTCCTCTGAGGATCAATCCTTATTACAACTATGTTGTAGAGAAATCATCCTGAATAACCATCCTTATAACTCTTCTTAGGTATAAGACTTCTCTGCTTATAACTAAACCTTATAATTAAGGCTTATAACTAAGCACTTATAGAAGAAAAACCACTTCACCACAACGTGATTAGTAGGGGGTGAGGAGGCACAAGAGGGCTGGCTGTGCTCCCACAGGCTGCAGCTGAAGTCCCAAAGTGATATTTCAGTGGCCAAGGGATTTCACCCTGAGAAGTATGGGGTCTAAACCCCAAGCTGGGTTTCCCAACCTATAGCAACAGAATGAGGAAAGGAACCCAGATAACATCAAGCTGTGAAAAGCATCAGGGTGTCTGTCTGCCAGGGAGAGATGGCTGGAAATTCAGAGAGCCTCTTAAAGGGCCAACACACAAAATTTCATTTGCAGCCACTTACCCTGGGTTCCCACAGAGGGATGGCAGAGTGGACTAGAAATGTGTGAGGAGTGTCTGGGGCTGGTGGAGCTTAGGAGAGAACTGAAGGAACAGCAATTCCTATGCTGAGACATTCCTCATACTACAGGAGCCATCTTTCTCAGGCAGAGCACTTCCCTCTAAGTGGCATGAGACTAAGGGGAAGCAATAGCCCCAGCCACAGGCATTACTCTGCCCCACCCTGTGGGACTTAAGTAAGACTGCTTAGTGAAGCTCAAGGCTATATCATTGATTAAGTTTAACAACTAAGATGGAATTCTGGGAGCTGAGACTGTAGTTACCCTCTACTGGGTCTGATGCTGTTAAAAGCCAACCTTGGTGTACAGCCTGGTTCTCTCTGCACACAACAGACACAGCAGAGAGAGCCACATGCTGTGGATCACTGATAGCTCAGAAAAGATCATGCAGGGCCAGTCACAAGCATCGTCTTACACAGGCCTGCACCAGAGTCTTTGCAGATCTACCTAATACATATAAATAAATATAAATAAGTACCAAAATGGGAAGACAAAAAACAGACAGCAAATGAAAGAACGAGAGAGTTCTCAAGAACTAGATGAAATGGGGGCAAAAAATTTATTAGATAGAGAGTTTACAGTAATGATCATGAGGATACTAAACAGCATAAAAAAAGACAATATAAACCACAAAAAAAGGATGAGTCAGAACTAAAGAATAGATTATCTGAAAGAAATAATACACTGGAAGGAATAAACAGTAGATTAGATGAAGTGGAGGATAAAAATCAGTGATTTGGAAAACAAGGTAGGAATAAAGACCCAAGCAGAGCAGAAAAAAAAAAAAGACAAAAAAGAAATTTAAAAAAATGAGGAGAGCTTAAAAAACATTTTGGACAACATGATGTGTAACAACATCCTCATCATGGGATTACCAGAAGAACAGAGCAAGCAAGAGATTGAGAATCTATTTGAAGAAGTAATGACTGAAAATTTCCCTAATCTGGTGAAGGAAAAAGACATGCAAATCCAAGAAGCTCACAAACAAGTTGGACCCAAAGAAGCCTATACTGAGACATGTAATTAAAGTGAAAAGGCTTAAAAACAGGGAGAGAATCCTAAAAGCAGCAAGAGAAAAACAGATAGTTGTATCTAAGAGAGCACCAATGACACTGTCATTTGATTTCTCAGCAGAAATATTCTGGCCAGAAGGGATTGGCATGAAATATTAATGGTGATGAAAAGCAAGCACCTACAACCAAAGTTACTTTACCCTGAAAAGCTGTCAATTAAAATCAAAGGAGAAGTAAGGAGCTGCCCAGACAAGAAAAAGCAAAACAAGTTTGTGAACACCAGACCAGTGCGGCAACAAATGTTAAAGAGCTTGCTTTAAGAACAAGAGGGAAAAAAAAAACAGAGAAAAATACTCTAACAATAAAATGGCACTAAATAGGTATCTATCGATAATCACCTTAAAAGTAAATGGCTTAAATGCTCCAACAAACAGACAGAGGGTAGCTGAATGGATAAGAAAAAAAGACCCATACACATGCTGCCTCCAAGAGACCCACCTCAGACCGAATGATACACATGCTAAAACTAAAGGGATGGAAAAGGATATTTCATGCAAATGTGAAGGGAAAAACAGCTGGGGTAGCAATATTTGTATCCAACAAAATAGACTTTAAAACCCAGGTATAGTAACAGACAAAGAAGGATTCTATGTAATGAAATAGGGAACAATCCAACAAGAGGATATAGCCCTAGAAAACATTTACATACCCAATATAGGAGCACCTAAATACATAAAGCAAATTTAATAGACCTAGAGGAAGAGATCAAAAGAAATACAGTCATTGTAGGAGATTTTAACACCCTATGGACTTCAATAGATAGATCTTCCAAACAGAAAATCAACAAGGGGCAGCAACTTGAAACAACAAACTAAATCAAATGGATTTAATTGATATCTCCAGAACATTTCACTACAAAATATCAGAGTATACATACTTTTCAAGTGCAAATGGAACATTTTCTCAGATAGATAATATGTAAGAACACAAAACAAGTCTCAATAAATTTAAGAAGATTGAAATTATATCAAGCATCTTCTCTGAACACAATGCTATGACACTAGAAATTAATCACAAGAAAAACACTGAAAAACACACAAATACATGGAACCTAAAAAACATGTTATTAAACAATGAATGGGTCAATAATGACATCAAGGAAGAAATCAAAAGATACCTTGAAGCAAATGAAAATGAGAATGCAACAATCCAAATCTGTGGGAGACAGGAAAAGCAACCCCAAAAGAAAAATTCATAGTATTACAGGCCTATCTCAAAACACACTCACAAGAAAAATCTCAAATAAACCATCTATCTTTACACTTAAAGGAACTTAAAAAAGAACAACAAACAAAGCTTAAAGTGAGTAGATGGAAGGACATAATAAAGATCAGAGAAGAAATAAATGAAACAGACTAAATAATGATACAAAAGATCAATGAATCCAAGAGCTGATTGTTTGAAAAGATAAATAAGATTGACAAAACTTTAATCAGACTCATCAAGAAAAAAAGAGGACACAAATAAATAAAATCAAAATTAAAGACAAAAATCACAGGATCACATCAATAGATGCAGAAAAAGCATTTCATAAGGTACAGCACCCATT
>VMDR010028625.1:0-13083 GCA_007922815.1 Macrotus californicus
TATTCTGTAAATTAACTGTATTTGTTTATTGTTTCAAATAGTTTTTTGGTGGGATCTTTATGGCTTTCTATATGAAGAATCATATCATCTGTTAAAAGTGACACTTTTACTGTTAATATCCAAACTATCTAAAGAACTCATATAACTCAACACCAAACAAACAAGTGATCCAATTAAAGAACGGGCAGAGCCCTGGCTGGTGTAGCTCAGTGAATTGAGCCTAGGCTGTGAATCAAAGGGTCACCAGTTTGATTCCCAGTCAGGGCACATGACTGGGTTGGGGGCCAGGTCCCCAGTTGGGGGATGCATGAGAGGCAACCACATATTGATATCTCTCTCCCTTTCTTCTACCCCCCCTTCTCTCTCTCTAAAAATAGCTAAATAAAATGTTAAAAAAAAGAAGAATGGGTAGAGAACCTCAACAGACATTTCTTCTAAGAAGACATACAAATGGCCAACAGATATATAAAGAGATGCTCAATTCCACTAGCTATTAGAGAAATGCAAATCAAAACTCCAATGACATACCACCTCATACCTGTTTGTATGACTATTATCAACAAGACAAGTAATAATAAGTGTTGAAGAGGTTGTTGAGAAAAAGGAACCCTCATTCACTCACTGCTGATGGGGTTATAAACTGATGTAGCCACCATGGAAAAAACTGTGGAAGTTTCTCAGAAAATTAAAAATAGAGTGGCCATGTGACCCAGCAACTCCTCTTCTGGGTATCTACCCAAACAACTTGAAAACATTTATTTGAAAAGACATGTGCACCACTATGTTCATCGCAGCATTATTCATGGTAGCCAAGACATGGAAACAACCAAACTGCCCCTCAATAGATGATTGGATGAAGAAGACATGATACATCTGTACAGTGGAATACTACTCGGTCATGGAAAATGAAATATCACCATTTACACCAACATGGATGAACCTTGAGAATATTATGCTAAGTGAAATAACTCAGTCAGAAAAGGCTAAGAACCATATGATCTCACTCACATGTGGGATATAAAACTGAAACGCAGACACAGACCACAGCATGGTGGTCTCCAGAGGGAAGGGGGTGGAGGGTAGTAAAGGGTAAAGGGAGCCAAACATATGGTAGTGGTGGGCACACAGTGCAATATACAGATCACGTATCATAGAAATGTACACTTGGCAACTATATAATCTCACTAACCAATGTCACCCCAATACATTTCATAAAATCAAAAAAGACCGTACCGAGAGTTTTTTGTTTAACAGATTGGGAGAAAAAAATTTAAAAAACAATTATAAAACCTGATGGGAATGTGATTAAATTTTCCTGGAAAAAAACTTATGCTAAAGATGAAAGGCCTGTAAAATGTTTTTAACCAACTCTCACGTGGATCCATAAGGAGACAGCAGGAGACAGTCTGCGGCAGCAAGGAGCAGGACACACCTACATGTTCATCCTTGGGGCAATGAATAAATGAGGTGCACGCACAGAGTGGAACACCAGACAGCAACTATAATAAATTAGCCATGTTTTCACATAGCATGAATACACCTCAATATCACAGTATTTAAGGCTAATATATAAGAAGCAAAATGAGTACAACCAGTACAGTGTCATCTGTATACATTGATATATTTATACACACAATATACATTTATCTATATATTAAAAGCATATGTAGACAGCACCACTATAACTTTTTAGGGATATACATCTTTCTACACAGAAGAATGGACAGTGAATTAAAAGGATAGATATTAAATACACAAGGATTGGTACCTGGGAGGGAGAAAGATAGAGGATAAAGAGAATAAAAATAACATAAATGAAACATAAAAATGGTCTTGCCTGGACTATGGGGCCATGAACTGAAGTGCATGAGAAACTCAACTTTGGGCAGCTGAGGTGTCTGTCTGTGGAACTGGAAATTGTACTTAGGCTAGAATTTATTCTAAGACAATAATTAGTCTCTATTGACTTTCTACCTTTTAAAAAACTTAAGTAAAACATATCTCACAATCAGAAGTTACTAGTGTAAAGCCTGATTACCTTTCACGCAGTGAACACCTCCCAGATGGAGAAACAGAACATTCTGGAGGCCTGGTGAGGTGCTTAGTTGGTTAGAGCATTGTCCCCATATGCCACGGTTGCAGGTTTGAGCCCATGTCAGGGCACACACAAGAAGCAACCAATGACTGCATAAATAAGTGGAACAACAAATATCCTCTCTCTCTCTCTTTCTCTCTTTCCCTCTCTCTCTAAAATCAACAAATAAAAAAAAATTTCTTTAAAAGAAGAAACAGTTTCACTCCTAGAAGTCCTTACAGTCTCTACCAGCCCATCGCTGGCCTTTGTCAAAGGCAACCACTGTTCTCATTTCCCTCAGACTAGCTTTCTCTGCGTTGGCCTTCCTGTAAATAAAATTATGCAGTATGCACTCTTTTGTGTCTGCTTCTTTCATACTCTAGTATGCTTCTGAGATTAACCTATTGTTTAAAGAGACAGTATGATATTTTAATGTCTACACATCACAATATACTTATTCTAGTACTGATGAACCTTAGGTTGCTCTCGGTTTTTTATTATTATAGATAAGGCTGCTATGAACACTCCTGTCAAAGCCTTTTTAGACAAATGCATTTGAGTACCAAGGAGAGGAATAGCTGGGTCATCAGATTTGCATATGATGAGATTTAGTAGATACCGCCAACCAATTTTTAGTTCCATCAGTAGTATATGAGACTTCACTTGTTCCATATCCTCACCACTTTGGGAATTGCAAATTTAGCCATTCTGGTGGGTGTCTTATTCTCATCATTTTTAAAAATCAGTTTCTGCATTTCATATAATTTTTTATCCAGGTTAGATTTCACTATCTAACATTTCTATCATTCTCTTAGTCATAAGTTCTGGTGCCATCCCATTGTACCTACTAGTGAACCAAGTGCGGATCAATCGTTCTGCCTTCTCTGCCTTCCACATCATCTACTGTTTATTGCTGCAGGGAGCAATGCAACACTACAAATCAGCACCTTTATGCATTGAGGGCTAGACTTAACTGGGCTCTCTTTTCATCTCCATTGCTACTCTCCTAGTCCAGACCATCTTCATCTTTAACGCACTACTGCAATGCAGTCACCTGAGCAGTCTCCTGGCTCTTCTTTAATCTTTTTTTCTAGACGTTTCTTGTCAAAACACAAAGCTAATCACCTTATTTCCTGAATTACTCTTCAGTGGCTCTTACTGAACATTTATTTCAGATCTCATTGTTGACACCTCCTAAGTTGCCTTCCCTACATGCCCTTGACAGTCTTGCTCAGTGTTTCTTAAATATTTTTTGACTTGGTTCACACACATAATGAAACAAAAGTTTTTTTAAAACAAAAGTTATCCTTTCCACAGTGATGCATTCTGATATTTTCCATTCTGTTTTACTCTACTTCATTGTACATGAAATATTGTTCATGACCAATGAAACTGGTTTCACAACTGACAAATGGATTGCAACTTGCACTTTATAAAACACGTTAGCTCTGTTGTAGAAATCCCTCCCTTTCTCCTCTCTAGGAACCTTCTGTCACATATTTCTACCAGCTGTTGCTCATCTTCCAGGGCTCCACTCCAGGAAGCCTTTTTTCTTTTGTACTTCAGTTATGTACTCACTCTGTAATAGAATTGTCTGTTTACTTCTTATATTTTCCAGCGCACTGTAAGGTCCATGAACCCAAGCGATAAAATTTGCTTAACCAGCTTCACAACTCTAATGTCTGGCACATAGCAGGCACTCAATAAATATTTGTTGGATGAATGAATGAATGATATATAACATTTATTATAACATTTTTATATACAGGGTGGAACATAAGTAGGT
This sequence comes from Macrotus californicus, assembly GCA_007922815.1. Lineage (NCBI taxonomy): Eukaryota > Metazoa > Chordata > Mammalia > Chiroptera > Phyllostomidae > Macrotus > Macrotus californicus. The sequence goes on from VMDR010028625.1 coordinate 3,861, forward strand.
TTACAGTTGTTTATATGGAAAATAATACAATGATTAATTTAAAAATAATATAAGAATAAACGGTTTCACCTACTCACAACTGTAAACCCACTTTTGTCCCACCCTGTGTATGTCAATATTTATTCTTTTAATATTATAATCTTGAATAAAGATTAACTAGCCAACATTTGGACACTTAGAGTATGGACTGTTATTGTGATATAATGTAGGGGATGATTTAGATGAATATTTATTGTTATGCAACAATGTCATTGGTTTATTGAGATTAAATGAAAAAAGCAGATTAAGGGCTCCTTGGCACATCGCAAGTATCCACCCTATATTTAACAACCACTTTTGCTATGGATTAATGAGATATGTTCGTAATAGACAGATACAAGGATAAAAGGAAACTTGGCCATAATGAGAGGAAAGTAGCTTTACAAGTCCAGCAAAGAAGAGAGAAAGAAGGAGAGTTAACACTTCTGGAAGGTGTCTTTGTGATTTCAGCTCTATGCTCCCATTTTACAGATGGAAAAATGAAGTCCAGAACAAATAAAGAACACATCTTTGGAGAAACTGAGACTTTTTAAAAATGTCAAACAGAAAGGGCACCTGTGACATATCTTTCAAACAAAAATATTTCTGGAGATGCCTGTGGGAACTGAAAAGAATGTGCTGGAAAGGCGTTCCAGGAACTCCACCTTAATTAGGGCATAGAGGTTTGCCGAATTCAGCGCACTGAATAGGCCATGCTATGTTATTCTTTCTCAAATAGAATGCAATGCAATTATTTTGGTTTGAGCTTTCTTAGTTACAAGCGCTCTACTTAGTCCTGCGTTCTGGAGGTCACCTTGACTGTGCTTCGCATGCTTTGTTAATCTTGCCTTTACTGACTTTCTTTGGGATTGTTATCAATGACTCATCTCATCTTTCACAATTTGACCCTTTCTAATTTCATTCTAAAAGGGTTCTTATTCTTATTTTCAATTTGTAATTACTTTGCCGATGCCCCATTTTTACTATTAACACTATAGTATAAATCACCAGTGTTGTTTTTTTAAACAAAGTTTGATGAATGGCAAAGATCATATCATTCTATCAACACATGTTTATTAAACATTTATGTTTCTGAACCTAGAATTATCGTCAGATCTACCAGCATAATGTGTGAAATATTTGAATTGGGTTTTTAGTTTAGCTTTTTTTTTTTTTTTTAAACTTTGGCAGGACATAACAGACTAGTTTACATAGCTTTAAAAATCCAATCTGCAATTGATAGGAAAACAACACTATTCTGAAAATGCAGGAAAGTTAAAAATCAGCTTTAAAAATGATTTAAATGGTGATTATTTTTATATTATTGAAGTAATCTAATAGGAGCAAATAGTAGATATATACAAACAAGGTAAAGATCAAATGCAAAAATAATTTCATTCAAGCAGATACCTACAATGTCGACTCTCACCAAGGGCACCTTCTCTTGCTACTCATAATGCAGGACTGGTCTATTTTAGTATCTTCCCAATTTTCCTTCATTTTCTTGTTTTCATTTCATCTCCTTTGTCTCAATGCCTTCCCCACATTCATTCCTTCACTTCTTGCTTTGTCTCTCTTTGCACTTGGTGGAGAGAAAGGAACCCTCCAACTAGCAACGAGGAAACACCGTCTCCCTGGTCACTCAGCCAAGAGATGGGAAAATGTGGGCTCCAATGGGAATTGAGTCTAGAGACGTTCAGAGGAACCTAAGACAGCTTCCAGTACCACTTAGTTCCCTGTCTTCTTCTGTTTTCTCAGTTGACTCCCAAATGCTAGCTAGGTTTGGCTTTTTAAAAGTAATGCGAATTATTGCCCTTTACATGCACTACTATGCAGTACAGAGATGATTTTGCATACCATTAAATAGGCGTCAGGCTAACATTGTTTCAGACATATTTGATTTAATCTCTCAAGTATATTCTCCTATACTCAGTCACAAGACTTTTTGCTTCTGTAGTATGCTCAGGTACACAAGTCTGAACAACTAAGGAGACAGTCTATAGTACATTAGATCAAATAGATTTCAGGAATTATAAACATAAAATGATATATTTTACACTTTTGGTTTAGTTCTCTGAAAAGACTCTTCCAGCGTTTATGTCAGAAGAATGAGTATATAAACTATTTATTCTAGGTATAATTTACTTGTGTGGGCATTTAATACAATACTGACTCTCATAAAGAATCACTGTATGATTTGAGTATATATAATTATACAATGTACATATACATGTAGAAGAAAGCAAGCAGTATGGGAACATGAATCCAAAATTCAGTTGCGACCATAATTGTCTATGATCTAAACATTAAACATTCTTGAGTCTTGGATATTTTATTCTCAAAACTAGTTTTTATATTTGAATATATAATTCCATTTCTTTATGATTATGGGAGAAGTTAAAATACATGCTTATTTGCTGGAATGTATTACACAGAATTTTTAGACTTTGTGAATAAAGTCCCTATTCCTCCTTTGCACGGCTGCATGGCTTTGTTTGTTTGTAATTTAGTAAAATGCAGGAAGAAGATGAGTTGAGGGTTTAATCTCTGCTGAAGGCCTGTTGTGCTTCTGACCACGTGTCGTAAGACTAATGAAGTGCTTTGGAATCTTTCTAGAACCAAGGCTGCCAAGCCTCTGGAATCAGATATTGGCTCCTCAATGGATAGCCACTGGACCCGACATACAGAAATGGCTAAGAAAAATTTCTTGAATGAATTATTTTATATAATGATTCTATTGTGCAGGGAACTCATTCATTTACTTAGGGAACCAACCAAAACTTTACTTTGTCAATTTCCTTGATTTTGTGGCCTTATTTAGATACACTCAATAAAGCAGAGAATCACAATGAGGGAAGGGATAGGAAGGTTTCCATCATTGTATTGTATCGACAACATGGTGTGAAATATGCCATTGAATTGTGTTGCCTCGGAAAAGAAGGTAAAAACTTTCAGGACCACGAAGAAAATACTTCCTAAACTTTTGAATCCCTGAATAGCATTGGGGGGTAGGTGGAAACTCTGAAGACAATAATTTTAAAACAAAAACAAGCTCGTCCTTTAATTATAGGATAACTATCCATATTTCAAACTGTGAATTTCCTTTTGCTTTGGTCTTTTAAATAAATTATGCATATTTTCCATAATGGGGCCCCACACCAAAACTCCTTTTTAATCTGAGAAAAACATTTCCAAGATCCAAATGAGTATCCAAACTCTGGGATATTAATTTGACTTTGGATTCCTCCATAAACTTTCCATGTTTAGCAATCTTTTTGAACTGCCCCTTGGGATACACATGTTTGGATTACACATATTCTATGTCTTTTAATAGTAACGTTTAGGAATTCAGTAGGAAAAAATAATGCCCTTGTAAATTTGATCTCTTTTGCAAACATCAGAACATGAAATGTTCTCTGGCTTACCCCCCGCTAGGTTTACATTAATAAACCATCAGTTGTAAACCCAACCGTCTAATTCCAAAGAAACTACCAACTTCAATATTATATGCTGTTTTATTCTGTTGTGCATTTACAAAGGATTAAGGCATAATGCATTTTTAATTAACTGAAATATTAATGGCAAAGGCTTTTAAGAGCAAATTTTTAAAGAATTGCTCATCATAAACATGGTTTCAATAGAATTTATTTATAAAGCTGGGTAGGGAACAAGGAATGGATAATTAAAACTTCTTAAAAAATGTTTCCCTTTTATATAAAATGGTTAACTTGAGGAACTTTATAGATAACAGTAAAACGTGTGGGAACACTCTTGGGGCTACGTACTAATTCACAAATACTGAGATTTTCTACATTTTTTTTTTTTTGCTAACTTTTTGTGAAACTGCTTGTATTAAACATGTAGAGCCTTGATTGTGTTCAGCCAACCAGACTCTTTAATGGGCCCACACTCCACCATCATAAAGGCCTTTCTCAGTAGCCACGAGGATTCCTAAACTGCAGCTAACGAGAGGAAGAAGGGCAGCGGGACCTGAGCCAGAGCACTGATTAGTCCAGGACTGTCTTGTTTTTAACTCTACTGTCTACAGTTCACAAAGTCAAGTCAAGATGTTATACTTTGTATGAACTGATTTTCATGGCTTTGAAAAATCTGAAGCCAGTTAATTCCATTAAGGTGTATGTGGCAAAAGTGAACAGAAACCTAACAGTAAATCAGGTGATAGAATTGTTTCTCAAATAAACTAGAAGTCCAGAAAAAAGCATCACACACATTAAGGAAATCATCAAAGATTGAGATTCCTTGTAGTTTTCTGCTCCTTCTTCCTCGGTGTTTGATTTTCATGACTACAGGATGGCCGCTTCATCTGTAGATATACTCTCTGTGTTCTTAGCAGGAAGAAGGAAGTGCATAGGACCAATTTTTATGCCAGCTAAGTCTGTCTCTTTTTAACAAGGAAGCTAGCTAGCATTCCTAGAAGCTCTGCCAGTAGAATTCTGCTTACTTCCCAATGGCCAAACTCTCTCACATGAGTCACTCTAGTTGAGAGGGCAGCTTGGGAAATCAAATTCCTTTTTGTTTGGGTACTTCGCTTCCCCCAGTAAAATCAACTCTCCACTGGAAAGGCAGAAAGGAGGAAAAAGAATATTGAATAGACATAAGAGTGGTTCTAACATCCGATGTGGCTTGTTACGATGACCAAATTAATGACCCATTTTCTACTTTACTTCATGTTGTATAGATACAGCCTCAAATGTACCCTCTTATAATCAGAAGATCCAAAAACATTTTATATCACTACAATAAACTCTGGCTCTCAAATCCTCCATTCTTCCCGAAAGCAGAGCCAAAACCTCAGGCTTCTCAGGTGTTTCACAAGGCATTAGCAGTAAGAGCAGAGCTTGGCAGAGTGGGCCAAAAGGCTGCTTTTGGTATGTCTTAGCCCTTCTGTTCACTCACATAGCCTAAATTCTGTTTCATTTTGGCACAGTGAATTGTAAGCTGATGATCACATACTCTTAATTTCTGGCCTACTTATATTTCTGCATTAAGTAAGAAAACTACTCTTCACTCCTCGATATTCCTACATAAGGTAAGTCCACAGCACTCCTGGGATAATGAATGACCCAGATTAGTGGTATGCAAATTGGAGCTCATAGTCGAATCTGGCCAGTTGTATTTTTTAAAATAAAGTTTCCTTAGAACATAGCTGTACCTACTCCTCGCTGTATTGCCGAGACAGCTGCTTTCACACTGGCAGAGCAGAGTAGAATAATTGCAACAGAGACCACCTGGCCAGCAAAGCCTAAAATATTTACTATGTGGGCTTTCACAGAAAGAGTTCGCTGAGCCTTGATCCAGATAGTCAATATATAAAAGTGAGCAACTATTTGGACTTTGTGAGGATCACTTTCTTCTAAACATGTGACAAATACTTTTTCTTCCTGTTTTGTCCCTGAGCCACTGCCCAGCAGCAGAAGCAGGGGCTCTGCAGCAGAGACCTTTGAAGGAATTGACAAAAGCAATGGGAAGTGAAGCACTAATGAGCTAGAGAGGTTTGAATGGGTGAAGTAACTAGTGAGAAGCTTTAAAAGGTTGTGAGCACCCGTGTCAATCACCGGAATATTGTTATCAGCCCTCATTTATAGACTAAGAACGTAATTCAGAGTTAAGCCATTTTTCAAGATAGAAAGATCTAATTTTCAGGATGATGACATCAAAATAAAATTCTCCCACAGAAAAATAACTGATTTTTTTTCCCTACAATTCCAAGTGAAATCACATATCTTCTTCACTGGGTCCCTAGAATATCTTGGTGGAGAGTACTGTGATCATTTCCCTAAACGTCTGATTCTCCCACTAATTCATCCAGGGAGGCACTGGCTTATCAAGCTTTTCCTTCCCATTGTTCATCAGGGTGCAAGGATTATAGTAAGTGCTCAAAACATGATTTTTCACAGAAGAATTAATGAACTGAGTTTGAAATCTTATTTTAGTGATTTATGGATAGTGCAAAAAAGGTCTGATTGTCAATGGCTTGCACTCAGGGATTAACTTTGCCCTAAGAGATGTCCATCCTTTTTTTTTTTCAGCCTTGAGAGACAACTTTGAAGCCCTTGAAATGTCCAGCTGGATGAGTATTTTTTTGTTTGTTTACTTGGTGCCTTGGGCCACACCAGACAGTCTTTTGTGCTAACAATGTAATTTACAGCCATGCAGTATCAGCTTGACTTCTGGAGGGTCTAGAAGCTGGTTCAGTGATGTAGCCAGTCAGTCTTGTCTGTGAGACTGAGCCCCAATAAAAACTCTGGGCAGCAAAGCTCAAGTGACTTTCCCTGGTTGACAACTCTGTATATATTGCCACACATGGTTACTAGAAGGCATAGACACTGTGGTATGATTCCACTGGGAGAGGATCACTCTTGTACCTGCAACTCTCCTGGATCCTGCCCTATGCATCTGATCTTTGGTTAATTTTAATCAGTATCTTTCACTGTAATAAACTACAACCATGAGTATAACAGCTTTTCTGAGTTCTGTGAGTTTTAGTGAATAATTGAAAGTGAGGGTAGTCCTGGGGATGCTCAAACTTGCAGTTGGTGTCGAAAGTGAGAACGGTCTTGGGGACTCACGAACTTGTTAAATAATAACAGCAAAGGATTGATAAACACTTTCTATACGCAAGGGATGGAAACATGCTTCATTAATTTTGTAGACAAAAGTCAATGAGCTTGGAACTATTTTTATACCCATTTATAGGTGAAAAATCGAAGCTTTAAGATCAAATACCTATTTTAAGATCTCAGGGGGTGGAGATGGCTCTCTGACTCCGGGGCCCGTCACCCACCCACTGTGACAAAACTGTGCTCCTTTTTTCACAGTGTAGAGGGAAGCAGCCAGAGTTAACCTGCAGTCTAGGTCCCCACACCATCTGCCTAAGTATAGGGCCCTCAGTGGGGAGCACTGTGAGGACCATTGGTTTCAGAGTGAAACATGTTCTTTGGTTTTTGACAGCTCTGGTTCATCCCTAAGAGCTTCTATGATAATAGATTAATAATGCATCCTAATAAATTGTCTCTGTTTCCTCCTTTGCAGAAAAATAAGAGCCATTTAGTAAGCTGGTTTTATTCTTGCCAAATAAACCTCCCAAGAAGCCAAGTAGTATAGAATTTGCCTATCCAGGGTAGGGAAGTAGGAAAGCAACAGTCACTCAGTGTGGTGCAGGATGCAAGACTATTTTCTATTTACTTTGGTAACTTCAAGACCACAAGGAGTGGAGGAAGTGGGACTGGAATCCCCTGGCCTCTCCCTCAGTGCAGCAGTGTAGAGGTAATGCTGACCATTGGGCCACCTGGAGCAGACTGGGCAAGGATGCCAAAAACTCTGCTCTCCAAGTCTGATAGCTCAGACTTACAACAGATAAATGGCACAAGCAATAGCTGCTATATGTGTGCTGTTTGGAGAGTAGTTAAGTCAGCCTTCCCATTTCTACCCTGGGAAGCCAGTGAGGAAGCCAGTGATGTCTGGCTTCGGCACGTGAGTCAGAAGCAAGCCTCGTAGTCCAGAGTTCAAGTAGATCATAGACATAAAAATAGCTTATTCAAGAGTACATTTCAATTGCGCTCAGATTCTAAAATAATTACTCTGAAGTCCTTAGGTTGAGATACTAAAATTCACTCCAATTCTTTTTCTTTTTTATGTCAAGCTCAGTGAATCTTATGCCACTCAGAACTAAAAGACAAGTTCAAAGCAAGAGGCCATGGTCACTGCTGTTCAGGTAGCCTAAAAGCAACATGAGGGGATCCTGATGTGTATCTTCATTTAGGAATATAATTTACTCCTTGACCAAATGGACTTCTCCTTTTGCCACACTTTAAATCAAATATTGGAAATTGAGAGTATAAACCTATGTGGCAAATTTCCAGTGTCAATATACCCGAGCAGAAATTTGATATTTGGCCTTCTGCTTTTTCCTGAATGGGGTCTGTTCTAACTATCAAGGAAGAAAGGTCTTTGATTCATTGGAATTGGGTCAAACAAGGCCCAGGAGCCACCACAGACGCAGCCTCATTGGACTTACATTTCAGATGGCTCCACAGGCTGAGGAGTTCAGAAGTTCTTACAGGTTTGGCATCCATTGGATAAACTTTGCCTTGAGTCATCCTTAAAAACTTTATAAGGGTTTCTCCCACCTTTTCTTTGTGCCCCTGAGAATTATTATTATGTATTTTTTAGTTTCATCTGCCCAGAGCTATGGGTTTGTCAGTCCCACCATTAATGATGACTGGCCTTCGTTTATATCCCGGAAACCCGAGACCGCAGGAGCCGTCCTTTTGGACTCTGGCAGTGCACATGGTGTGGTCTCAGTCTCCGTCTATGGTCGCTCTGGGTCAAACATCTGATTTCTTAATGTTTTTTGAATTATACTTTTCACTCATATGCCTCTTTCAAAATGGTATAATTTAATCAAGAACAATTTGCAATTATAGTTGCCATTTTGGAGAACTTGGGACATGAACAGAAAAGGAAACAAAATTTTAACTACCCATTGGTCTTATTTTTTGACTGACACAGTGAAACTGCCAAATGCAGTTTGGACTCTAAAATTGCTTCCCTAAAAGATTTTCCAGTAACCAGAGTTTTAAAGGAGACGTTTATTTAAAAGTTCAGACCAGGCCTCCCTGAACTCTACCAAACGGAACAAAGAACTAGAAGTCTCTGTGGAACAATGAAGACGTCTCAAGCAAGACTTTAGCACCCAAGGTCCAATGAACCCCTTAAATCAGCAAGGAGCATTGTGATTAGAGGACAGAAACAACCCTTCTGAATAGATCCGGGCATGGCACTTTCAACGAGAAGCCCTCCCATGCTGCCTACATGGGTCCATGGAGTTATAAAACAGGCGGTAGGGGTTTTTAACACCCCTCAGACTCTCCCTCTTACCTAATTGATAACTTCTATATTTGCCTGTAGCTGGTCTATAGCTGGCTCTCTCTCATTTACTTTTTTCCCTGTCTCTTTGAAAAGTTGAGAAATTAATTAATAAAAAAGGGGTTATTATGTGTCCCTTGAGGAATATCTAGTTCAGATAGATCTAACCAAAAGGGAAAGATATCAGAAATTAGGTTTAATGGAACAAGCTCTTGTTCCAATTGACGTTTAAAAACAACATTGACATATTTAGCTCTTGAAAAAAAAGTGGGGCCTTAGTTACTGGGTTACAAGGTAAGGAGGAAAGCAAAATGAC
>VMDR010028626.1:0-13082 GCA_007922815.1 Macrotus californicus
ATGAAGGCACACTGCTTGGTGCCTTGTACAATACCTACAATAAATATTTGTTTAATGAGTGAATGAATAAATGAATGAATAACAGTGTCAAATGCTGTGCTGAGTGCTTTTACATACATTATCACATTTAAACTTAAAATCTGGTGGCAAATGCTGTGATCTTTTTGCAAATGTGGAAACTAAGGTATGAGTATGTTAAGAAACACTTTCCAGTGAATATAAAGATAGAGAGATCCAGGACATAAAACAAGATTTTGTTCCAAATGCAGAGTTCCTTTTCTCATCATGCCTTCTAGGGGTCCCCTAAATGTCTAAAAGCACTCTCTTCTTTCCCTACAAAATGCTTATCTTGACTCCAATTCCTATAGTACTTTACTCTCTCTTTTTTACTTCAGTTGGTGGTTTAGTAAGTTTAAATGTTCGGGAATATTTGCAGCCTTACCTGGAACATTTGAAACACTCCCCCTTTATCACAACAACGCTTTTAGGATCCAACAGAAAACATCTTTTAGAGCAATGGCTCTAGTTTTGGGGTTTAGAGGAGGGGCCTGTCTTAAGATTCCCCTTATTTTTCTATACTGGTCAATGACTTTCCTGTCTACTCCTAAACCATCCATGAGTAGAAGAGAAAAGAAGTGAGAGATTTAGAGAGGTTGGAGAGGGGGGAGAGGACAGACCCACCTAAGCCACTGAACTGGAATCCGTAGGGTCTTCAAGACTTTAAAGCCTTTCCCCAGTCACAGTGCCTCCAGCAGCCCAGCATTTTGGGAATAGCACGTTGTAATGATCTGACAGCACTGTGAATTCAACGGCAGAAGTCCAAACCTAGTAAACTGATGGTAGGCAGTTCAGTGGGCATTGACAATCTACTTGGTATATAGTAGTCAGACCTATGACAATAAATGCTTAGAATCAATGCCCAGGCTCAAAGAGATGACATACAGAAGAGGAAAAATTACAAAGACTTTTGGATATGCTATAAAGGCCTAAGGTAGCCCTATTCAAAGAAACCAGCCTTCACATTCTTTGTTCGGATGGGTGACAAGATGAGGAGCTTTCAGCAGAAGATAAATCAACGACCTGCTTTTTTCACTGAGGCAGTCTTTCTACAGAGAGCATGTCAGCGGAACCAAACTATGAATGGACATTCTTGATGCTTGTATAATCTTATGTTGTCTCACATGGTTAACAAGTTCATGGACCAGCATTGGTCTCTAAGTGCACTTTGAGCAGCCATGTCCTTAAAAGTGGTTTAAAGTATATTAGAAGCAGTGAGGAGGCTTACACTATACTAACGCACAAGCAACTCCTCCAGAGATTCTGCTTCAGTGAGTTTGGGGTGACATCCAATATGCTTTAGCATTTCTCCAGGTGATTCTACTGTGCAGTCAGGACCAAGAACCACTGGTCTCAGCAGTAACAGGCCTGCAAGATGTGAATTCCTGGTGCTGTCCATTGGCAAGGCACTGAGAGCTAAGCATAGCTGACATAGGTGATGGAGCTTGTCCTTCCCCAAATTTCTTGCTTCTTGGATCCTTTATTAGCCATGTAGGGACAGGGAATAGAACTGAACCAAATTACAAAGGACAGGTAACAATCCATAGAGGGAAGAAACACCTACAGGCTGTTTGGAACCTTAAGCTTTAAGAACTCTAAATTTAACAACAGAGGTGATAGATGGGGATTCTCCCTCATTGCACAGGCAGAGAAAGCAGTTGAATGACAGAAAAAGTCATAATGGCCTCATTTACCCGCCTCCTTCTCCATGGTAATTATCTGGGGAGGACAGAGCTATCATTGACATCCAAAGAGGGAAAAATGAAGATTTGGAAGGTGAGGACTATAAATATGGCAGTGTGGAAAACAAGGGGAATCTGTTATCTAAAATACCTAAGTTTGGAGTTGAGCCTGACAAATATGTAGTTCAGAGTTAATTAATGGACGGAGCAGACCTCCAGCTGGGCAGGCCATCCATCACTCTAGCCATACAAGCTCATAAGGCACCAACCATTATTCAACTCACCCAGTAAGTGAGGATGGAAATCGCAGATAAACGTCACAAACACTTGTAGTGCAATTGGAGCCTCTGCTCAATACTGATGGCCCCTCAGACCCTGCCTTCCAGAAACCCTCATTTTGAAGACCAAACATCTTTGCAGCAAGAACTATGTTGCCCAGAGTCACCGCCAGGCTTCCTTCTCGGCCCAAAAGGAAATATCATGCCTTTCTTGCCCATTGCAGACTCCTCTACTGGCTTATGAGGGGTATTTTATACACGAGTATCTTACTATAGGTAGCATAGCATAATGGGGAAGGTATAGGGTTTAGACATTGGCCTTTTAACTCACTACAGGGATCTTACGTAAATTAATTTACTTCTTTGAGCTTTGGTTTCCTCATATGCAAAGTGCATCTCTTTAGGATTGTTGTAAAGATGAAATGTAAACTAAAGTCAGCTATTGAGCAAGCTGAATTTAGTAGATTGCAAGTAGGAGCAACTTAATTTTTTTCCCAGCACTACCTTTCAAATCTGGTCTGCCAACATGCCCTTTCCCACTCCTCAGCAATGATTCAGGTAAGTTTGATAGCTATTCTTGTCACCCCCATCACTGAAGCAGTCTTATCTTAAGAAGTCCAGCCCAGTCTTACATCAAAATCTCAATCCTCATACAATTTGAAGCTTTGTCCTTCTTCTGGATCAGACCTGACCAGTCTTTAGAAACCTGTCCTGCCCCCACCCTCAAATGCTCTGTGACTTCTGAATTCTTCAGGATTGTGATGGGGGAAGAAGGAAAAGGAGAAATGGTTTTACTTAGTTATCTACCTTTGGGGCTTTCTGTGTCACACATACTCAAGTGCTGGTGCTCTCTTGTGGGGTATCTTCTGGACTCTTTAGGGGACCGAAGACAGCACAAAAACAAGGAAATGAATGGGATATGCAAACCCTACATGACTGGTGCCTGGATTTAAGTAGAGCATCACAGAATTCTGTAGATCTAGGAAGAACACCTTCCTGCTCTTCACAGAAAAAGTTCTTAGGAAATACTTCAGATACACAAACGTACATTTGTTTTCTCTGTATTTGACACTTCCCTTTGCCAAAGTGGATACATTTTTGTGTCTTTTATTACAGCAAAATGCATATAACATCTAATTTACCATTTTACATGTAGGGGTGCAGTTCAGGGGCATAATGGACATTCACATTGCTGTGCAGCCATCACCACCACCCATCTCCAGAACTGTTTTTATCTTCCCAACTGAAATTCTATACTCATGAACCACTAACTCCTCATTCTTCCCCTCCCTTAGCCCCTGGTAAGTACCATTTTGCTCTCTCTCTATGAATCTGACTGCTCTAGATACTGCATAAAAGTGGAATCAGATAGTATTTGTCCTTTTCTATCTGGCTTCTCTCACTTAGCATAATGTTTGCAAGGTTTATCCATGTTGCAATGTGTGTCAGGATTTCCTTCCTTTTTAAGGCTGAATAATATTCCATTATCTGTATATATCACATCCTGTTTCTGCATTCACATGTTGATGACATTTGGGTCCTTACCACCTTACTTGTCTCTTAAATACCATTTCAAATAAAAAGTTCATGCCATAAGTATCATCAATTTTGGAGATGCTTTTTCAATGGAGGATTCCTCTTTCTCTGGCTCAACTCTTTCTACATTTTTATACACAGTGGACAAACATTGGGTAGCGATTTGACCCCTGTTCTCTAGGAACTGCTTATCCTCAGTGTACCTGCTCCCTGATCCCACTCTCAAGCCTAATCAAAACTAGACCTGACCTTGGCCAGTCAAAACTGAAGTATGTAGATACTGGGCATTGCGAGCGGGTCCTGTCCAGCTGAAAGGTGCATAAACACCTGAGTATTGTGTCTGTGGAGTAACTGTTCCTTGGGCTGTGTTCAGCTCCCCCCAGTAATTCTCAGGGGGTTAATCCAGCCCAAATAGGCTTTTTCACTTGTGCCCAAATCACTGAACTAATGTCATCTGTATTCTTTCTCACTTTCCCTTTCTCTTAACCTGTCTTCCTTCTCAGATTCATCCACCCCCCCTTTTTTTTTATAAGAGAGGACCTCTTTTTTAAAATTAATTTTTAGACAGAGGGGAAGGGAGGGAGAAAGAGAGGGAGAGAAACATCAGTGTGTGGTTGCTTCTCGAGTGCCCCCTACTGGGGACCTGGCCCACAACCCAGGCATGTGTCCTGTACTGAGAATCACAAACTGGCAACCCTTTGGTTCACAGGCCTGTGCTCAATCACTGAGCCACACCAGGCAGGACTCAAATTCATCCTTCACTGGCTAATTTCAGCCAACCTCCCTTAAGTCTGAAGGGATCGTAAATTTCAAACTAGACTTTTTAAATTCAGCTGACTGCTGTTCTCCAGCTTGGCTCCCATGCAAGCCCGCGGTAATTTAAGCTGACTCCCTTGCCTCCAAAGCCAGGAGACAGCATATCCACTCGGCATTTACAGTGAAAAATCCTAATGGTTCTCAGATGGTGGTATATAAAATCTTGGAGCAAATGTCAACAGACCGAGTGTATGATCAGCTTTCAGAAACCATAGTTTTCTCACTTTTTCAGGAAGCAATGCCCCTGAAGCCCATATGTTATCCAGAAAGGCAGACCATGTGCCACATAATGCATGTCTTAGTGACTGGACATGTTCAACCCTAAAAGGTGTTTTTGGAGCTTTTATTTTCCCTTCTGTTGGTTAAATTTCATATTTCAGCTGCTTCTTTAATTTCAACTTTCCTTAGTTTGTGTGGAATTCATCTTCCTCTCCAGTGTCCTCTGATGGTTTAGTAGTTTGTCTTTTGTTCTTTCTTTTTCTCCTTCTTTTCAATCCCTAGGAAGGATATATCCAAAGACCAACATTCAGATTTAGCACTTCTGGAGCAGAAAACGGAGGGTCCCTGGGTTGCCATCTTTCCTTGGCATTTTCTGTAACTGATGCGGTGGGCTCAGCACTCAGCCTCTTTCTCCACTCACTTCACTGCTCTTTTGCAGAAAATGCACCAAACAGCTGAGAATGAAGTCCCCCATTTCTACCAGCCTGCGGTGCTTCCCTTTATTGAAATGCTGTATTTACAAAGGCTGAAGGGATGAAGATCTGCTTGTTAATTATAAAGGTGCCACTTGTATTTATTGGTCATCTGCTCGTGTCAGATATTTTACATGCCGGAGCCATAAGCCCTACCTGCAGGATAAGATTTATCAATCCCTGTTTATAGATGAGGAAACTGAGACTTGCAGGAGAGATTAATAGATTTGCTTCAAATCATACAGCTACAAAGTAATGGGGCTAGGTTTTAAACTCAGAACTTCTAACTTTAAGAAAACACAGGTATGGCAAAAAAAAGTGTGATTTTAAAAGGATTGGCTCTTTAAAAAAATATCTTAGAATCTCACACCAAAAGGCCCAAGGAGGGGGTGTGTTCACTCTCCATGATGTGGGTGTGTCCTGGGACTTTGCAGAGCTCTCTGTCCCCCACTGCTTACCCACAGGCTGTCCCTGAGCCCTGCCTACAGGGTCCATGAACTGAGACTGAATAGCATCCTGGCTGTGCCACTCACATGCCATGAGGGTTGGCCCACTGCCTTGTCTCTGATGGCTCGCAGGCCCCCACTGTAAGCAGTTTTGAAAGCCACACTCCTATAGTCACTCCAAGTGGAAATTTAGATAGCTCCTTGTCATAAAATAATTGACCACAGAAAAGAATTAAATTCAGTGAATGACTTTGAGTTCTTGTGATAGCAAGGTGAGAAACAAATTGCCATTCTGTTTGGAAATAATCTCATTGCTGTTGAAATTAAAAATGACGTACATTCATAGCATTTGGGAGTCACGTGAGCTGACTTTCAAGAAGACATGATTTATCTTATATGAGTGTGGCATTTGCTATGAAGATGCCCATCATGCAGACCTGCCAGGATTGTCAAGCAGAGGAAGAGAGAACTGCTTAGGCAACTGTTTCAGCCAACACTCACCTGGGCTTTCTAGGTCTCTGACAACTTCCTGATGGGTACACACTGGTTCTTCCTCTGCCTGACCCCCCAGTCCTTTCTGGTGACTAATTGTTCTTCCTTAAAACTCTCCTCCAGGCAGTTTCTGTGACAGTGCAATATCCTGAGGTCTTGCTCACTGTCTCCTCTTTATGACTTCTTTGTTCTTACACTTCCTACATGATAGCATTCCCAGCCTTCCTGGATTTCTTTGGACACATTCTACCCTCTAGCTAGCACATGGCCACCCACAGCCCAGAGCATCTCTGCCTGTGGTTACTGCAGGCCTCTGCCCTGAGGGCCAGGCCCCAATTCCCAGTCCCTGCCTGACTTTCCCAGTATGGCCTTCACCTGCTCTGAAATTCCTTTGTGTTCATTTCCCTCTGTCTTGCTGGACACTTGTTATTCCATGGCCCTTCCTGAGCCTGGGGCTAACCTGGCTGGCATCAACTGTCCAGTTCCTTTCTTTGGTATTGTTTTCTGTTTGTTGCACTGGACATTGTTCCAGAGTCTGAAGATGGGTCTCTCTCACTCTGTGTATTCATGTAGTTTCAAATCATGGTTCCTCCTGGACCCCTCCTAGGCATGCATGAGAGGCGATATTCTTTATTAGATGCTAAACTCTTGTTCAACGTTGCAGTCTTATAATACTGAACACATTGTCTTGCTCATAGTAGATTCTTCATAAATAGTTTAATTTAATTAAACAAATGCTCATCAAGTTGAATTGAAGTTAGTATTTACTGATCAGGGTAACACTAGGTAAGGGGTATAGAAGATTCCAGAAATAAATTTTTTAAAAAGTGGAAAATTTAAATGTATTACATTTGTAAGAAATATGTCTTAAATGTCTGTGGAAGTTAATTTATTCATGTAACGTGGAGGAGTTTTGGAGTCTGTGTTTGCCACGCAAGGATATGAGAATAAAGAGAAAGCATGTTACAGTCTCTTCAATTGATACTTTTTCTCATTCATGAAAATAGTCTTTAAGCCTAAATTGAGTATGACTCCAGGATTAAATTTACTGTGCAAAAGCAACTCTCAGGAACTGTGTCCCCTTTTCCTCTGCACACATCTTCTGGGCATACTGGAGTTGACATTTTATGTGACACAGTTTAGCAATTACAAGCTGGCATTTTTTTTCTTATTTTCCTGGGTGAGTCTGGTCTCCCATTACCATCTGCATAATTACAGAGAATTTATTTCCTGCTTTTTCACAGCCCGAGACAGAGCTGGACCAAGATCCATACCCAGGAAGGCTAATAATTTGGCAGTCTTTCAAACTGATATTCTCTAAACATTTAACAGAGGTAAGGATAAACTGATTTTCTATTAACATATATTTTATCCTGAAACAAATTCACTTACTAAATCATTTTCCCTGGCAGAAACAGAGTGAAATGTTGTGAAAAACAATTCTATAAAAACACTTTTCTACACTTCTGTTTTCTTTTCAGCTCTCATTTGTGATTTCCTGAAGCAGATGTGCCTTTCTTGGAAGACATATTCAAGGATTTGAAATGTGTACAAAAATAATCCATTTGTTTTTGCTAAGTAGTTCTATGTCATGCATGATGCAGTTTTCAGATGTTGCTGATTCTGAGGGTTAATTGCTGGCAAATTTCAGTGGGCTGGTTTGGGGTATAGCTGCTCCATGCACCTTGCAAAAATGCTCAGCAGAGACACATATACCCTGGAGAAGAATACTGTTTTTTTTAACTTCATTTTAGGACACTGCCTAGATCAGCAGCAGGGGAACCAATTTACATTTCTCTGGTTATGTGGGATGCCATGTGTGGGAGCCTGAATTAAATGGTCCCATATTTCCAATATATTTCAATGGTGTTTTAGTGTCCATGATAGATTAGCACCATCTGCAGAGGGCCTGCCTCGTGAATCCAGCTCTGACTTCATTCTGGGGCTCGCTTCTGCATTCATTTCTCCTTCTGGCCTGATGTCCTTATTCTTTCTACTTGTCCTAGGTCTTTTATTTTTTTCCATAATACATAATGCCTCCCTTGTCTTCTTAAATATTTTAGCCATACTCTCTTAAGGCCCCATAGAAATTCCCTTCTGCGGCAAACCCCTTTATAAGGTCTCTGTCCAGTCCCCATTTTGGAGTTTGCCCACCCACAGCCCCTTCTGAGGTCACGAGACCCTTGCTTCTGGCCAGGACTAATGAAAATGGGTGCAGATCATAGACACCTACATTCAGGGGAACCACAGGTAGGTTGGATAAACCAACGTGGTTCTGTCTCAGAGAGATCTGGAATTCCAGCACCAAGGTCGAGACAGTTGTATCATGGCAGACACTCATGAAGAACCAGGTAAAGTCAGGACTGGTCTCCCCAAGAGGGGTCATGTGAAGCAGATGAAACCAGACGAAGAGAGGAGAAAGAGAACCAGAAAAAAGAGGAGAGGGAGGGACCAAATGATTCTTGAGAACACAGTGGCTTCTCTGACTTTGGAATTTCAGTGTGTCCCTGTCTGGCCCAGATACATGTCGTTTTGTCTTTAGATGGTCCTGAGAAATGTTGCCTTTAAAAATAACTTCCCCCTTTACTTAAATTGCTTTGAGATCATTTTTATTTCTTTCAACAAAATAGCCTTTAGCCAAAGCCCCTTTTTTTTTCTTTCTGCCACTCTGGCTGGCTGCCTGAGTCTTCTGGGGCTCAGTCTTAGTTCTCCTGAGCAACTGCTCTATGAGAGGCAGCAACTTGGCTCACTAGGGCCAATGTTGGAGATGAAGAGTCACTTGCCCACTTTGTTAATCAAGGTGATTAGTGATAACTGCTTCAACAGACAATCCTCCCGCACTTAGTAGCTTACATCATAAGATATATTTCTTATTCACATAAAATCTGATGTGGGTTGGGTGGCCCCCCTCCATCCCATAGCTACATCATCCAGAACAAGGGACTTCTGTGGTTGCTGAAGTAAGAAAAAGGGAGTGAATGACTCTTAATTGCCTTGGGCTGGGATTCATATATGCACTATGACTCATACTTATAGTCCATCGTCCACAACTCAGCATGTGACTTCAGCCTAACTGTATGGAAGTCTGGGCAGCATAAAGGAGCACATGGGACACTGAGTGAGTACCAGATGTCTATGCTGTATCCATGTTTGCCTACTACATCCAGTGGCCAGTTGGATGCTTTGACAATTGGCTGTGAGGGAGCTTGGAGGGTGAGCCCCTATTCTGGGTTACGCAGTATGCTTCAGACAGTGTAGTAGTTTGAGGAGACACTGGGGGAGTCTGTGAGCCCTAGGTAAGCACGTGGTCTCTCAATGAGCTGGGCAACAGCTCTTCTGTACCGGACCTGGGGAAGGCCGACTGCCACTCTTCCAGGTTTACTCAGTCAGGTCACCCCACATTTGCCCATCTCCCAGTCACACCCTCAGTACAAAAACTGTGCACTAAAGGAATGACTACTAAGGAGACTTTTAAAATGAAATTTAACAGAACTTGCACTTGGAAATGGTTGTTCATCAGAAAGTCTGTATGGCAAATGATTGAGACCATGGGATCTTGCTTTAGAATCCCCCGGTTGAAATTCCAGCTCAGTCCTTTGCTAGCTGTGGGCCCTTAGGCAAGTTATGTTACCTCTATGTATCTCAGTTTCTCATTTGCAAAGTGAGGATAATAACAGTACCTCCTAGATTTGTTGAGAGGATTAAATGGACTAATATAAGCAAAATGCTTGGAGTAATGCCTGACACATATCACGTGTTATGCATTACTGTTATTTAAAGTAGGGAAGTTGGATGAGGAATTAAAAATACACACTTTTCTTGTGTTCTTCACAATAAAAAAATAAAAATAAATAAAGTAGGTATGTTGGGAGTCTGTGCAATTACTCCATGTCTGTGCCTTTGGCATGAAGTACACTGGGAAATTCCTCTGAACAGTTCTTTCAAATCCAAGTCATGATCCTGTAAGATCAATGTTACAAAACCCCTTTTGAGTTGATTAACTGAAGGCATTGTTCATTCATTTGACAACCTCCAGGCTCAAGACTAACTGAACTGCTTCCCATGGTCTCAAAGCGCTGCTCCGCCCACCCCCACAGCCTGTGCCTGCACATGCTGCCTTTTCTCCAGTAATTGTGGGAGGAGTCTTTCATCTGGGGTCATGTCTCCTTGGGCCCCAAACCCCACCCCCTTTTATCTTCTCAAATATTTTGCTTCTTCCACTCTCCCCATCTCTTGAGCAATCAATTTCCTTTGACTGCTCATTCTTTTTTGTCAACAATAAAATATTTTGTGATATTTTCTGTCTTAAAAAGCATATTTTCTCAACCAAACACTCCCTCTAGCTATTACTTTATTTCTCTGCTCTTCTTTGTTGCAAAAATTCTCATCAAGCTGTCTATATTCTCTGTGTCTACTTATTTTCATCCCATTTTTCTGCTCTAGTCAAGCTTTTACCCCCATCTCTCACCTCAGCAGCACAATTGCAAAGATCACTAAAGACCTTCATGTTGTGAAATCTAATGAATTCTCAATCCCCATCATAAAGACATGTGACACAATGGATAAATTCCCTCTTTTCAGAAACATATTTTTCACTTGGTTCCTAGGACATACTCTTTTGGTTTTCAACCTATGTCACTGGAGATTCCTTTTCAGGAAGTGGCCTCTGAGCCACTCCCCCAGTGCCTTTGTTGACACCCTCTCCACTTCCCCTAGCCCATTCCAATTTCACCTTTTCTTGGACCTTCCCTTCCTCCTTTCTTCTGGCTAACTCTCATTCTTAATATCTCGATTTATTTTTCATTTTCTCTGGAAGACCTTCTCTAGGACAGGGATAGATCCTGCTTCTATGGGATCATGAAATGCCATTTGCAGTCCTTCTCATCACGGCATTCACGACCTTGCACGGCAGTTTTCTGTTTCTCCAGCTGGGCAGCCCACAAGCCAGGCCTTCCAGTACTTGGCTGTACTTGCCTCTGAGCCACTTCCCCAGGCAGAGAAAAGAAGAGCTTCATCTGCCTGCTGTATAGAGGAGACTGTCTTCCCCTCGCACAAGATAGGAAGAGCTGCCTCCAGAGCCTCCTTTGTCTGTGGTCAAGGAACTTCTTTTCTTGAAAAAAAATATTTTATTTATTTATTAGAGAGGGGAAGGGAGAGAGAGGAGAGGGAGAAAAATATCAATGTGTGATTGCCTCTTGTGTACTCCCTACTTAGGGACCTGGCCCACAACCCAGGCATGTGCCCTGACTGGGAATTGAACCAGTGACCCTTTGATTCATTGGCCAACTCAGTCCATTGAGCTATACCAGCCAAGGCCCAAGTAGTGTCTTTATAGGGACTGCCTGACTGGGCTCAGACTTCCAATCCCAGAGGTCTGGTATCCTGCAGTGACTGTCCTGGGGGAGCCTGCCTGCAAAGGCAGGGAGGGACAAGTTGCCTGGGTAACGATCCTGCAGCTACCATAATGACTTAGATAAGAGCAGAAGGAACTGCAGTCATTTTTTTCGTCTGTCAGTTTTTCTATTATCCTCAAGACTGAGCATGAAAAACATTCATTATAACACATCCTTATTGATTCAGCTGATGAAAACATATTGGTATTAATAACACGAAACTCTAAGGCACTGGGGATAATAAAACAATTGATTACGAGGAAAATGTGTCTCAGAATATTTTTATGTGGTAGTTCCATGCATTTCATTTCCATTAATTACTAAGCCAGCAAGTTGGTGATTTGGGCATTGCATCATCAAGCCGTATAACCACTTTCATTTAGTACTTATATGGTTATCTGGAAGAATTAGTTTGATTGGTTGTTACAATGGTTTCATTTGAGGCAAAAAATGAAAAATGTCTGTTTTTCACTTCAGAAGAAGAAAGCTTGTCTCTCTCTCTCTGCGGAGACATAAATCTCTAAATCAATGGCAAGGCGTCAGTCAAAGCATGCATGACCTTAGGGGCTACGCAAACTTGAATTCCAGTCTTGGCCTTGTCATCGCCACTTGCATCAACATAAGCAATTGCAGAAAGTCCTTACTTGGCACACTCTGGTTGCAAGAATTTAAGTTAAAAATATGGTTAAATAATACTAGTGCTTAAAAGACTGTTCAAATTTAAGTTACCTCAGTATATTGACGTTAGTTATTGCATAACTGAGAAACTTCACTCCTACCTCTTCAGCCCACAAATCACAGTGTAAATAACAGATGGGCATTAAGAGCAGTGACCAATCACGTCCCTTCTTTCAAAGCCTGTGGGTGTTTGGTCACGTGGACACATGTCTTATTCAATTTACACACAGACAACAAAGTGGATTGTTGTGCTGTCTTCTTGTGTCCTAGTGATAAACTAGCATGGCTTTTACAAAAATGAATAATCAAGAGAGGACACTGACCAACACGGATGAAAGTGCAGCCAAGAAACAAAAGTGCTACAACTGGAAGTGAATTTCGAATGAGCATGAATGGAGCTTTGGGAGAAACAGCTGACCTATTGCCACTGAATAGTCACTATTTGAGACTCCAGACATGCAGCCTGGGGAACTCAGTGAGGGTGAATGGATGGACAGAAATAAAGAAAGTGGTTGTGATACAAAGGATGTGGTGTCCTGGAGGAAGTGATGTCAGCGATGACATTTATGCTAAAGTCACTCTCAGAGCTATCTCATCACAAAGGAGCAAAGGATGAAAGTTGGATGTACAGTCAAACATAGAAAAAAGTGTGACAATTTCCAAGGTATGGAAAAGATGTTCTGAATCCAAGTTAAATGACAAGAAGTAAGCAAGCACTGCTAAAACTACTCTTGAGACTTTTCTTTGAAAAAATAAAAACACTTTAATTTTCTTAAATTGCAATGTATTAAATAAATATTAGTTTTACTCTTTTTTATTTCCTTATATATTTATAACAGAGTAATAGTTTTCTTAATTTTTATATATTTATAATAAAGTTCTTAATGTTTTGAGAAAAAAAAATTTAAGGTCACAAATAATAGTAAGGTTTTCATTGATAAAGTTATTTTGTAACTTTATTATTTTGTATGGTCATATTTACAGCCCTAATCTAGTGTGCAAAGTGATGAAT
>VMDR010028627.1:0-13079 GCA_007922815.1 Macrotus californicus
ATCCAGGAAAAAAACCTCACTTTCTGTACTGGTTCAAACTAGTGAGGAAAGGTTGGGCAAATTACCTTTCTGTCTCTTTTCTCATCCAGAAAAATGGTATAATAAATGAGCTGAGCTAGCTTATATTCTTCACAAGCCTTATTGAGACAATTAAATAATATATTTTTTAAATTACAATGATTAGTCAAGTCCACAAAAATGTTAAGATTACTGAAAATCAAAAAAAGGGGTAATAATTAAAAACTTAGAATGAGCATTTAGCTTTTGTTTATAACTTCTACAATATTTTTCTCTGACATTCCATCACAGACCTCAAAACAGTAAAAGAAACTCAGAGAATGTGTTTTTTATTGGAAACTCCCAGGAAACAGAGCTGCATTTAGTTCATATCCCTTTCAGTAGTAAGAACAGTGCCTTAAACAACAGTAGGGGCTTCAAAACAACAGCAACTATTTGCTATTAGGACCGAAAAATCTATGTATTTCTAGGAAAGCACCTGGATATCCGTTTTTGTCTATATCTGTGGCTCCTTTCATTGAATAGCCAAAGCTTGGCGGCATGCTCTGGGCAGCCCACTTCCCTTCAAGGACTTGAGATGGCAGTGCGTTCAAGCCCGTTGATCTTCCATTGAAAATGTAAACAATTCCTTTTTTATCTTCACCCCCATAGGGAGCAGCAATCGCAATATCTGCAGAGAAAAGGAAAAAAGGGGTGGGGGAGGAGATGGAGAAGAAAGAAAGAGAAGAAGGGGAAGGAGACAGGAATGATGGAAAGAAGGAAGTCTTAGTACTTATCGTTATTTATGTGAAGATCTTAATATTTATAGGACCCATTTATCAAGATAAATATTGATTCAAGGTTAGTAACATATTCTTTATACAGAAGCAACAATCTAATTCAAGGAAATTCAAGCAGAACTATATGGAAATTACAGTAATTTGGAGCCAGATATTCTGGGCCTGACTTTGGACAAATCAGTTAACCTCTCTGGACCTCAAATACCTCATCCTTTAATGGAGGGGAGGGACATGTCAAAACATTCCTCTAAAGTTCATTCTAGCTTCCAACATTCTAGTTCATTTAGTTGGGCATGGTGTGGGGTAGTTTTTTTTGAAACAGAAGTCAATCTGACTCAGAAACTTGAAAGTTAGGAATTCATCACAATCTTGCTCAAAATACATTGAAATAAACAAAAAGTTTGAAATTCTTTTAAAAAGAAAAAAAAAAACACCAAATAGTCACTATGACCTTTCCTAACTCTAAAATGTTTTACCAATATGTCCACTCCCCTCTACCCCTGCTGGTACCACCCTAGACCATCCATGGTCTGCATCCCGAAAGCAGACCAAGTAGCTTCCCACTTCTATTCTTGCTCCTATAATCCATTCTCCTCAAGCTGCCAAACTTCAATATTATGTAACTTTCCTTCTTTAAGTCCTTCAATTATTTCCCAAAGCTTTAAACGCTACCTGGTTCTTTGATTCAATCCTGCCTTCCCCCCCAATTCCTACCCAGTTCTAACTCTTCCTACCAATCCTAGCCTTTTTCTTAAACACACAAAGCTAGTTCCCATCTCTGGGTTTATATTTGCAGTTCCCTTCTGCCTTAACAGCTCTCGCTCCAAAGCCTTCCAAGCTTTGCTCCTTCTATTTGTTCAAATCATAGGCCAAACGCCACCTGGCCAGACAGGCCCTCCCTGGCCACACCAAGAAGCACTGCATTCTCACCTCTCATTCACGCTCTCCATCACATTACCTTGGCCTTTTGTTGTTTTAAACCCTCAGCCTTTTCACTACCTGAATTTCTCCACTGTGTATTTACTCAATGGCTCTTCCACAAAAGAGCAAGACGTGTCCATCTTGCCTATGACAGTCCTTATGCACCAGCCCTTCCAAACTGCCTCAGTTTACTTAATGCACCCAAACGTTTTCAGCCTCCTCAATGCAGCATCCCGAGACAACAAAGACAACCTGATCACGCATCTTTTGTATAAGACTGTTATGCCCAGGAGTATCCCCAACACTGTGGTGATTACATTCTAGTATTTACTCGTTTACATAAAAGTTGCCTGCCCATTTGATGCTAAATTCCCTAAGGACACGCATGGGCTCTAATTTACCCTCTCACTTTTGGCACCTAGAATAGTTGTTGGCCTGCAGTTATCCTTAAAAAAGTTGTATTAAATTATGTAAGTAATATTTACATTATCCTTGTTCAAGTTTCAAAAGATGAGCATAACTCCCAAATTGACATAAGCATTAAGGAAGTAGTTATTAAAATATAATTTCCCAACAGAAGATAGCTCTAGTGTTAAAATAATGTTACAATAAAAGTGATCTTTAACTTTTCTAAGACTCTCACTATTTTATACATTCTAATCATCTTCTCTCTTGCCTGGCATCTGTCTAGACTGGAGAGTCCTGTTTTTTCATGCAATCACAGTTTCTCCCTTGGATCATTTTAGGTGCTCTTTTCTGTGGGTTTTTTTTTTTTCCATTCTGCCTTTCTGGAGGGGTATTGTGAGAAACTGCACATCACTGTGGAACTTAACTTTCTTGTTTTGTTTTCAATATCCCTCTTGCTGATACCTGAGGTTTCCCTGGTGGGTACAGGTGGAAAGGGGGGGATACAAAGGGTTAATGTCATCAGGTTGGAACAAAGAAAAGATCCAAGTTATAAACAATAGCTCATTTTCTATGTATAAACTGTAGCTACATACAAAATAAATATATGTATTGACATAAACACAGTTCAGATAATTTTCCACTGAAGACATTATCATTCACAATCTACTACTTGGGATCATAAGACCCCAGAAGAAATCTTAGAAGAACAAAATCATCCTCTATGGCAGCAATTTTCAACTGGTGTGCCACAAGAATTTTTAAAACATGCTCTACCTGATTATTGAATCAGGGCATTGACCTCTTTTCCTTTGTCAAATACAAAAAAAACGGAAACAGCCAACACAATACCTATCCTGTATGAATGAATAAAAATTATACCTCCTTTTGGTCAGATCAGCACAAAATATATTTTTTGGGGTGTCACAAAATTTTAGTAGTTTATATGTGCCATTAGATAACAAGGGTTGAAAATTGATGCTCTATGATATCTATCTCTAAAAGTAAAACCTCTCTGTAAAATAGTTGTTAAACTTCAATATTTTTTTAGCTATTTTTAACTGTTGTACTAACAGATGATACATTTTAATAAAAATATAGAAAGCAGGATGAGGTTTTGGCCAGATCATTACATTAAGGAAGATTTATTTAAAGTGGCTGGAATATCCTCAAGACGAGGAGACAGCAAACGTGCCCAGGCTCACCCAGAACAACTGGGACAGAGGCCCAGCGATAGCAGAGAACCCACTTTATTCCAGATACAACATCACAGCCAGCGCTGTGATTTCTAGGTAGTTTTGGTTACCAAAAAGTAATGATTCAGTGTGATCTATAGTATTCTTTTTCAAGTTCTACTTTGAACTTTATGTACTGGAGTTCCATTTGATTTATGTTATGTTCTCATGACAGTAAAAAATTAAGACTCTATTTTAGGAAGCAAAGTGTCCCTTAGAGTAGTTTTTCCCCAACATTGAAAACTTCAGGGTTGACCTTACAGGTGACACTTCTAGTGCATGACATAAACTGCCCAGAAGCAGGGGTGGAGTCTTGAGGCCGAACTGACATTTTCCTTTTCCACTCCTTCTTGGGAGATAAGTCCTCTGTGCTTTTGAAGTTTTCTTCTTAATTTATAACGTTCTTTAAATTTTAGTGGGCATACCCCTATATATTGTTGATGACACAAACTAACAGTTCAACTCTCTATTCTGTTTTAGAAATGTTTTTAACAGTATTCTTTAAAAAAAAATCTTGGTCATGTGTAATCTGTATTTCATTCTACAAGCAAAGCCAACTTAGGTTTTTAAAAATATCTACAGCTATTAATGAAATTATTAAATGGCACTATTATAAAACCATGAGCTTATTCCTTTTACTTGCCCTCATGAAGGGAGATATAACTTCCCTCAAAACATTATGGACAGTCACAACAGAGTTACAGCTTGAAGGATGCATCACAGGCAGCACTGGCTGGACAGGACAACGTGCCTGGGAGCTTACTTGACACTCGTACCCAAATGGACAGCAGAGGGCACTGTCCCCAAGCAGGAGACATAATCACCAGCTCAACGGGGCTCTAAGCCAATGTCAGTTCCTTTCAGAAATCAGCTATTCCAACACTCGATTTTGAGGCTGCTTGTTATCACTCATGAGAATCAACTTTTTAAATTTCCACTCTTATTTTTAATAAAGAAGAGCAACTTGACATTTCACCTAGTGTGTCACTAACTGTCATGCAAATTCTCTCCCAGAAGGAGGTCTGCTCAGGAGAATACAGGACTTTTCCAAGTGGGCACAGAAAATCGGGGACCGCAGCTACTGCACTTGGGTCTTACCATTGAAGCCGTCCTGGTCCAGGTCTCCCAAAGGTGCTATGGCACTGCCAAACCTTGCGAAGACCTCAAACCCATTCAGCTTGGTCGTCTGGAAGTCTCCTGAAGCTCTTTGCAGAGACACTGAGACCTGCCCCACTTCTTGGAGTTTGCCGTCTGAACCACGATCCATGAATAGAGGGGCACCAATAAACACATCTGCGTAACTAACAGACAGAACCGTCCTCAGGAAAGCAAGGTCAAATCCCACCTGACTGTCAATAATCGCCTCCTTATTACAACTCCAGTCCCTCTTTCCACACCCCCACAGCCACACTGAAGCATAAAATGATCATTTCAAATTTGAACATTCCTTCAACTCTTTCAACACTATGTGTAATCCATCAAATTACTTCATTCCTTCATTATTATCAAAGCTATTGAAAGAAACTATGGAAAACGTAGAGGTTTTCTAAATTTCATGGTAAGGCTGCTTCACATTGGTTCTCTGAATTGAGAAATTAGCAGGAAAGGGACAGAGAAACAGAAGAAGAAATGTTTAGTTTCAACAAAGCGTTCATAAACACGAGAGGAAAACTTTCTGGAAACATTTTTTAAAACTTACTCATCCCCATTAATGTCAGTGGCAGCGACAGAAAATCCAAAATATGCGGCCATCTGGATAAGAAGAAGAAAAAGAAATGTCGATGCTTCTTCCAACTAGTTTAACAATTGATATTTGTAGTATATTTATCAAGTAAAAAGGGTTATTCTTTTCTCTGCATGTAGTACTTCAGTCTAAATTTCTTCTCTTTGGTTTATCCTACCAACACAATGACAATCAGGTAATAAGGCTTATTTTCCTAGATTTATGAGCAAAACATATCCCATGCATGTCATTTCAGTGACCTAAACACATACCATTTAAGTCCAAGAAAGTCAATGCTCCTTCCCAGGCCCAATCTATTATGTCCCTTCTCCTCTGCTATCCAGAACACACCAGACGCAGACATACTCTCAGAAAGACATTTAGTCACAGACAAATGTTTTACTTGAATCCAAGAAGTCATAAATGGATGTCTATGCAGTAGAGGTAATAGATAATAATTACCCATAGGTCATAATCAGCTCTCCCTGTATGAAACTATTTCAACTTTAGAGAAATTACTGTTTGGAAAGATAGGGAATAGAACTCATCTTTGTCTCACATTTCAATGGATTACATGCCAGTGGTTTTGCTTTTGAATTACACACAGTACAAATGCCCTTGGGTTTATCATGGGCTTATTATGCAGACAGAGAAGGAATGTCCTCTCCCCACCACAGCAGACCGCTGGTCATCACAGGCAGAGCAGCCTGGATGGAAATACATGGGGAAAAGGAAAGTTCTAAAGAGAACCCACCATGCAAAGCAAAACTAGGAGAGATGACAAATTAAAGATGAACTAATCCAAAACAGTGAAGTTGGCAAAACTTCCAAAATTCGATTACCAGAGAGACCAGGAAGGAATGATTAGGGGGATTCCTACATTATCTATTTTGGGTTGATACAGGGTAATCGAGAAAATGAAAGACACATTCTGTATTCCAGTACAAGAATTTAAGAGCATGAATAATAAAGTGTACTGTATTTGGGGTGCCATGTTGATGTGATGACTGAAATTTAACAGAATACTATGCTTGAGCCTTATTCTCTCAGGGTGTGTATAAAGAAAGGATGCCATTTACCGAGACAAGTTTTGTTCTGGGCGCTATGATTGACATGCTTTCACTTGGTTCTCACCACAGCCTCATAAGGAAGTTACCAGTATTCTTGTTTTTACACAGAAGACATGGGATTTACAGTGGTAAACCCCTTGTCCAGGGCAATACTGAGTGTGGAGAGTCCAGGTCTGTCCTAATGGTCCAAATGCAAAGCCCAAGCTTTCCCCCACAAACAGTTGAGGAGAATCAGGGACTGTCTGCAGGTGATGCTCCTTAAGCTAAAGAAGTCACAACAGCACAAAGAGATACCCACATCTACCTGCCAGAACATAACCCTATGCATGCACCCTGACTGCCCCACCAACAGGAAAAGGTTGCTGGAGACCTTGGGTCTAGTTCCTCATCCGACCAATGCCCTTGGCAAAGCCCCACCACCTCAACTGGACGAAGGGGGCTTGAACCCCAGATCTGAAAACCAGAAGTGTTTTTCCTCTGGCACTACTTAACTTTCCTTTCATCATTATTAACTTATTTAATAAAATTGCACCTAATACAATTAGAAGTCTTAGATTATTCCTTAAAGGAGAAGTGAATGTCATCAGCAAAGAGAAAGGAAGTTTTTGGCTTTGTGTGTAAGCGATTTGATTTTGTATTTCCTTTTTTAAAAAAACCATAATATGCAATTACAAAAGTATTTGCTTTAACAAATTACTTTGGTTAAAACAAAGATGAAATATTTCAAGCCTATTTTATATCCACAATACTGAATATTGAACCAATATTACACATTGAATACTAAACCATTAGGATATTGCCAAGAAAAATTCTAAGACATTAGGAAATGCTAATAATATTAAGATGTTAAGTGAAAAAAATCATTTTAAAGCATACCTGCTCACCAGTAAAATTGTGTAAGGATGACATGTTTTTCCCATCATAAATATAAACCTATACAGGAAAAACAAAAGTATATGAAATGGAAAATAAAAGATAACTCAAAGATTTTTTAAAAAACACTTTTTAGCTTTCCTACCATTCCTAAAGTCCTTGCTGCTCTTGGAACTCCTGAAACAAAGTCTGAAAAGAAAAAACTTTAATTACTCATTTGAAAAAAAAATTTAATCCCCACCTGAGGACATTTTTCCATAGCTTTTTAGAGAGAGAGGGAGAGGAAACATCGATGGGAGAGAGAAATACAGACTGGTGGCCCTCTGTACACAAGCGGACAGGGGTTGAGACTGTAACCTAGGCCTGTGCCCTGACCAGGAATCGAACCTACAAGCTTTCAGCTGCGGATGATGCTCTAACCAACCGAACCACACCAGCCAAGGCACTCCATTTTTTTTTAATTACTCATTTCTAAGACCAATATTAGAAATTGCAGGAGAAAGGGGATATGTCAGAAAGATTTAAGTTTTATTTCAAAAGATAGTAAGTAAAAGATTTTTTTAAATTAGTATTCCATAATGAATAACCACAGTACATTTTTATCCACAAAATCAAATATGTACAAAACAGAAAGATTCATGAGGACCCTCAAACAGATGCATGTGTGCCCTCAAGGCATTTCTAATGTGGTATTTAATTTCTAATTTTAATTAATTAGGCATTTTAATTTCTAATTAAATGATCTAAGAAGGAAAAGCTATATTGACAGTAATGGAAACCAATACAGAGCAAATGAAATACAGTAGAGGTGGCAGTTACACAGAAATGTGATCAAAGTCAGGTAAAATCTATGATTCCCAGATTGAGCTCTGAAGGATGATGGACAGAGAAAGGGTGGGATAACCACCTTACTGACAGAGCCCTGAGAGAAGGTTACCAACAGGGTAGAAAGAAAAAAGAAACTAAGTCTCTCCAAGAGGGCTGAGTCTGCAGAAAGCCGTGAGGAAGGCACTAAAGATGTAACTGCAAGTGCTGAGAAAAAGAGCAGATGGGGAAGAGACTGAGGCCCCCAGCACTGGCTCACTTTCAGCTACTATTGAGGAAGTAGTTTAATGCAGACCCAGCTCACGTCAACGTCGGGATGGCTCCCTCATTTCTCCTGTTACATTCCGTAACAGTGGTTTGAAAACTCTTTAAGTCTTGAAATTTTCAATGCCACTAGTTTTAAAAGCTTAGACTAAATTTTTAGAAAAGGATTAAATATAATTCAAGCACATCATACCGTCTATGCCATCACCATTGAAATCGCCGACAGCCACGGAGTAACCTAAACAGGGAACCAAAGGTGAAATACCATCAGGGCCGGACCAGGCAGCTTCGGCACACTCGCCGACTCAGCTGTCTTTGAGGTGTAATACCTTCAAGGAATCCCTCTAGTTTGTCCTCTAGGGGCACTATAGTCATATGTGTACGACAAAAGTGTCTTAAAAAAAATAACTGAGCTAAATGCTCAGAGTACAGCTCTGATGGAAAAACAATACTTTTATCAACTTTACAAAGGAGTTATTTAAACACACGGTAAATCTGCGATTCATCACAAAGTAGTAACAAAAGATTTTCTCAATCAGCAAAGTACTACTTCCGTCAAGTGTACTTGGTTTAATGAGTAAGAGAAATTTAAAAGGAGAACAAGAGTTAACAAATCCTAAAGAACAAAACCACAGTTTAATATAGTCAACAATAAAAGCTCAGGAGTCGGACAGCCTGGGTTTGAATCTCAAAACAGCAGATTGGTAGTGAGTAAAACAAACCAACCAACAAAAGTAGTGAGTGACTGACTTCAGGCAAGTTATTTTGCCTCCCTGCCTGAGTTTCTTTATATAAAGTGGGAATAATAACTGTACACTCTCATAGACTTCTTTTGAGGATTAAATAAGTTAACACTGAGAAGTACTTAGTAAAATACCCGGAATACAGTAAGCACATCTTAAAGGTTATCCATGGCTATCATCATAGTTCAAATAATCATGCTCATAAATTTAACCTAAGTACTCAATAACAATTCGAAGTTATATGCTTCTTATATTTAAGAAAAAAAAACCCTTAATCTACTTTACATAAAAGACTTTTCTACTTAAAGCAGCAAATACAGGACAAACCCACCCCAACTCCAGAAAATGAATCCACATTTGGGTTTTACCTACCCAAATAACTGTCATCAAAAACAGCTTGTGCAGTCCGAGTTGCTAACTGGTTATTATAGGTGATGCTATAAACTTTGGGGTCATATTTAGATACAATTTCTGCCACTTGATCCGATATGAGCTGACCTGAAAAAAAATACATATATAAAATAACTTTCTTATGGGAACTTTATGACACAGACGATGGGAGCCACTTACATGAAAGAAAATAGCGTTAAATATCAATATTTCTAATTATTAGCCTTAAATAACTCTTCTTCATAATGCTAAATCAGAAATTTGATATTATTTTTAATTATTTCTATTCAGCTTAGTACCTAAAATTGGTCTCTGCTAATAAGTAAAAATTTCTGAATATAGAATTTGTCTTAATTCACTGAAGAAATCAATGTTAAATAAATGGAATAATAAAATCAAGGGTTCTTTCTCAATCAAATTCATGAAAACTTGAAAAATCAACTGAAGATATTTTTATCTTAATAATAAAGAATGATTGGTTCAACTGATTTTTTTCTACACCAAATTATTTGGACCCCTTTATGAAGCAGCCTGAATGGGGTGAGTCCCTCTCTCTTCACAATCTTAATTAGGTGGACGAGAAATCTAGCCAACTATACAGAAATCAGAGTAAACCCTGCCTGTCCCAAGGAAAGTTGACCGATTTATTAAACGCCATCTCCATAGCATGAGAAAAATAATCTCTCCATTTCTGCTGTTTTGGAAAGAAATTCGTAATAGTCAGTGACTTTGGTCCTGCTCCTGTCCGCCCAGTCCCAGGCGTGGGGCCTACAGGGCAGAAACACTTTCTGTCTGGGTCGCATTTGACCCTCTTTGCCTAAATAGCACCTAACACATGGGAGGAAATCCACTGAGTATTTTTTGAAACAAAGAACACAGGAAAATCCATCCTCTCTTTGGAATAAAACATCACTATCACTTTCTCTGTTCTTCCAGAGAAAACTCTGAGATCTACGGAAAAATTCATTCTAACATAATTATTCAGGGTGAAGCCTGCTGATTTTAATCTCATTAAAACAACATTTTCTTTGCACAGTCACTGAATCTTTTAGTTACATACTATATACCATTTACAATGAAACTCCAATGAACATAATATTAATAGTATCTGTATCAGTCTGAATTTATGATAACTAGGAATGCATAGATTGTGCAATACTGAAGGTATTAGAACAAGTGATTTAAATATGTTCACAGCTGTGTCTCTTGAAAAGACAGAGGTAACAAGCAGCCCTGACTGAGAATCACAATATCTATCTTTGGCTCCCACACATGCTGACACTTCTGATGAATGCCATGCCTGGCCATGAGGAAGAAAAACAAGTCTATGTTGTATATCTATTAACATAACTATTCATATTTATGTTCCCATATGCAACTGGAGCTATTTTTGTTTGGTTGTAAAAGTCAAGCAGAATTTTCCTAAATCATTTCAATTTCCAATAGATGTATAATTTACAGAAATTCAGATGCTGTCGTTTTAGTTACTGTCATACTGATGCTAGTCTTTGCCTGAGTTTTTTTTCATTCTCCCCTTTGCCATCCCTTTCAACTTTTCAGTGATTCCCAGTTCTCATTCCTTCTCATTCTCCATTCATCCTATTTTCCTTCAGGAAATTTCTTACTTTAGCTTCCCTTTCTATAAAGCAAAAGTATGGGTTTTCCTACAAAGAAGTAAGGAAAGCCTAGTACAGAATAAGGAAGTAAAATTCAGTATCAGAAAGTATTTTCAAATCAATATTCAGGTTTTCCTGTTCTTCCACATATTGATAATGCTGGATTATCAGAATACCAAGAGACAAGAGTTCCAACCTTGTAAACAGCACTTTTCAGCAAAAAATAAGCATGTGAATATATTAAATAAATGTGTGTAACTAACCAGATTTAGTTACTTATTTCGAAACTATCAGCAAACAATGGTCTGTTATTCTTTGCTCAAATGGTAATTTTATTAAGACTTCCCAGAATGACCGAAGAATGCAGTGTTTTACCGTTACATCAATCAGCAATGCCAGTGTAATTATATTCTTTTGAAACTCGGTAAGATCCTCATTTTTAAAATTCCTCAAACACAAAGAAATCATTCCTGATGTCAATGATTAGTGAGAAAGTAACCATTTAAATATTCCAATGAGCATATTCAAAATACTTTTAAAACCATGAGTTTTCAGAATGCTACAATTCACCTGTTACAGGTTAAGTTCCACACACTCCCTAATGCTTACATCATGGCTCTCGAGCCCAGAGACGGAGCAGTCTGGGCCACAATGAAATGAATTATTTTAGATCACTTCATAATTTACTTTGTAATTTACTTTTAAAATAGTCAGATTATTTTCTACTAGGAGTATATATAATGTTATATATTTTATATATAAAATACTACATATAAATATTATAATACTATAGTGATTTTATATCTACATTGTATTTTTCTATTTCTTTAAAATAATTTGAAAAATCTCATAGGCACATGATAAGATAGATGAGTCCTTTTTTTTTAAGATTTTATTTATTTATTTTTAGAGAGAGGGGAAGGGAGAGAGAAAGAAAGGGAGAGAGAAACATCAGTGTGTGGTTGCCTCTCACGTGGCCCCCACTGGGAACCTGGCCCACAATCCAGGCATGTGCCCTGACTGGGGATCGAACCAGAGACCCTTTGATTCGCAGCCTGCACTCAATCCACTGAGCTACACCAGCCAGGGCAAGACAGATGAGTTTTAAACACAGTCATTATTGGGTAGTTTAAACAACATTAACCTACCTTGCCAATAAAAGCTACCAGGACCACCAAGAAGTACTCTGTCAGCCTAGATTAAATCAAACAACAAAAAGATACATATTTAAATGTAGGTAGCTTTAAAAACTGAAAGCAATGTAATAGACACAAAAGCTACATATATACACACATATATATGGCTATAACACATATATATTAAAGCAAACAAAATCATAAATCTCAAACTCATCTTAGTTTCAGTTATGTTCATTGTACCTTTTCTAAAACACAAAATAAAAATAAAAATGGAAAGTTATGATACATTCATTTAATATATGAAAATAAACATATATACATATAGATTCTATGAATCTTGGCTATTTCAAAAATTTGGTACTGAGTACTTACTGCAAAGAATTATAGGGCTACAATAAGGAAAAAAATACCCTCCTTAATACTGTATATTACATTTGTGACTGCATATGCAAAGTTCCTGCCTAACAATCATTACAAATTTTTCATCTAAAAGGAAATTTTTGGTGTCCTGCAACTGCAAACAGGAGTGAAGCTGGAAGGTACATTTTTCAGGGTATATTATACGTACAAGTTACACCTGACTAACATTTCTTTTATCTCTAACAAACTATGTATCTAATTCCAAGTATTTAGTGTTTAAGCATAATATTTTAGAAACTTCTTCTTGCTGGAGGTTAGAAAAATGACCTCCCCCTTCAAATGTTCACATAGCCCTTTCAAGGATTCCACAATCTCCTGCCCTGGCTATGGAACAGATCACTTCTAAGCTGTCTGCTTTACAAGGACTCCTTGTTTTCAGAAATGAATTGAAGAAAGTGAACAGTTAATTTAGCAATAACTCTTTACCATATGAGAATATTTCTGGGGTTACAGTTGTTGTACAGGCATAGGTACAGAAAACATCATACCTTTAAAAAAAAAATACAATACCTATTTGAATACACAGGGTCCAGCAGAAGTAACACCATCAAGTGTGGTTGGGAGGGTACACGAATGTCTCCCACGAGGTGGACAGCAATTTGAACACTTTCCCTAAAAGGTCATATGGCGTGTTGGAGTGTGACACTCTTATGTTATA
>VMDR010028628.1:0-13089 GCA_007922815.1 Macrotus californicus
TCTGGTGGGAGGATAAACTATTGCAGCCATTTTGGAAAGTAATGTTGTATTTTCGCGTAAAGTTGAACATTCACATACCTTTAACCTAGCAGTTCTAGTCCCCAGGGGTGTAGTCCCAAGAGAAAATCCTGTTCACGTGTATGTGACAAGAAGGTCCATGGGAGCACTCTTCACATAGCAAACAAAAAGGAAAAGAAAGAAATGACCAATATGCCCATTGACAAGAAAATAGATGAAAATGTCTAAGATAGTGCCTGGCACATAGTAAACACTCAATAAATGGTAGTCATTATCATTAGCCCTGAGTGTCAGTTTCTCCATGCATAATATGAAAATAAGAATATCTATTTTACAGGGCTGCATAAAGAATTAAATGAAAAGCATAAGTAAGTCCTCGGCAAATAGAAGTCATTTAATAAATATTACTGCCCCCTTACAGATCTGAATGAAGGCTGGGAATGAGCCATCAGGTTGGAAATGGATGTTTGTGTTTATGCAATTCTGCCAATCAAGGCCTACCTTTTGCAGGCTTCCAAGGCTAGCTGTTTTTGTTTTGAGTCAACACTTTAATGCTTATTGTATGCCAGGAAAGCACCATATGAGCTGGTACTACTATTATCCCCGTTGTACACATTTGGAAATCAAGCTTCGAGAGCCTAGATGACTTGCCCTTTGCCACCCAGTTTAGAAGGAGTAGATCTGGATATGACCTTGGGTCGTCTGATCCACTCTGAAAACAAGCACTCCCTACTGCTTTCCAAATGCCACCAGAACTGAACCTCAACTGCAAGAGAAAAATCAAAGTCTGAACTGGCAGGGGTTCCAGTATCCTCCTTGTATTCCTATCCCCAACTGAGACAGGTGTGTGTGTGTGTGTGTGTGTGTGTGTGTGTGTGTGTGTGTCTCCAGTCTTGACAACCAATGGGAGGCTTTGGACAAGTGTCAGCGTGGAGGAGCAGAATCCACAAATGGTTAATGGCATTATTCCCTGAAGGGCACCAGAAAGTCAAGTAAGCAATTCTTGACCTTTCAGAAGCTATTATGGGAAAAACATAAAGAAACAATTCTGCAGGCTTAATGAAGGAACGCTGTGAAAAGTGTAATGGGCTATTTGTGCACATTTCAAAAACATCATATAATTTGGCACAATTGGCAGTCTATTCCCCAGCATTACCAAGCAGGGTGTTGCTACCTAAGCCCAAAGTACCTTGGGAAAGCCAAGTCTTCACCTACATCCCTTCTCTAAAACCCAGGATGTCTATGATTTAATTTTTAAGGCTTAAACATCAGCTGCTGAAATGAAATGTGGCACAGGCCTATCAATTTCCCACAAATGCAAAAATATGCTTTACGCTTCAAAATATGAGCCCCATTTTAGTTTTTTTTCCTGCTACACATAGAGTTCTTTTTTTTTTAATTACGTTTTCAGGCAATTAGTTCATTATATTGACTCAGCTCTGCATGCTTTTGGTGAGGGCTGGGAGAAGAATGAGATGGCAGAGTACTTCATTATTTTTAAAAATGGTTATTGGCTATGTTCAGTTCCCATATTTCATTCCCAATTTCAGAAGGGCATTTAGTATGCAAAGTCTCTGCATAAGATCATCAACTGCTACATTAGCACAATGGCTCCTCGGAGCCATAACAGTCTACCATGGAAATGATCCGTGGGTTATATAAGTTTATAAGATCTGGTACACTTACAAACAAAATTTTTTTTCACCTTTTCCATTATTTATTCCTAGTTTGGCTTCCCTTTCCTTTTTGTCTGCTCTTTAGTACAAATGTAAAAATAATACCCAAATCCTGGAAAAGGCACTCTCAGTTATAGTAGGTCCTTGAAAAATGGTGTCACACTGATGAAAAAAAATTTGACTCCTGACTAGGACCACTGTGTGAGCGCAGTTTGTATGTTCTCCCCATGTCTGTGTGGGTTTCTTCAGGTACTCTGGTTTCCTCCCACATCTCAAAGATGTGCATATTTTTTTAAAATATATTTTATTGATTATGCTATTACAGTTGTCCCAACACTTCCCCTCCCCGCCCTGCACACCCCTTCCCGCCACACTCCCCCTCTTTAGTTCATGTCCATGGGTCATATATATGAGTTCTTTGGCTTCTACATTTCCTATACTATTCCTAACCTCCCCCTGTCTATCTTCTACCTACCATTTATGCTTCTTATTCCCTGTATGTTTTCTCCCTCTCTCCCCACCCACCCCCCTGATGAAAACTCTCTGTGTGATCTCCATTTCTGTGATTCTGTTCCTGTTCTAGTTGCTTGCTTAGTTTGTTTTTGTTTCTGTTTTAGGTTCAGTTGTTAATAGCTGTGAGTTTGTTGTCATTTTACTGTTCCTATTTTTGATCTTCTTTTTCTTAGATAAGTCCCTTTAACATTTCATATAATGAGGGCTTGGTGATGATGAACTACTTTAACTTGACCTTATCTGGGAAGCACTTTATCTGCCTTTCCATTCTAAATGAAAGCTTTGTTGGGTAGAGTAATTTTGGATGTAGGTCCTTGCCTTTCATGACTTGGAATACTTCTTGCCAGCCCCTTCTCGCCTGTAAGGTTTCTTTTGAGGAATCAGCTGACAGTCTGATGGGCACTTCTTTGTAGGTTACTGTCTCCTTTTCTCTTGCTGCTTTTAAGATTCTCTCTTTATCTTTCATCTTGGCTAATGTAATTATGATGTGCCTTGGTGTGTTCCTCCTTGGGTCCAACTTCTTTGGGACTCTCTGAGCTTCCTGGACTCTCTGGAAGTCTATTTCCTTGGCCAAATTAGGGAAGTTCTCCTTCATTATTTGTTCAAGTATGTTTTCAATTTCTTGGTCTTCCTCTTCTCCTTCTGGCACCCCTATTATTAGGATATTGGAACGTTTAAGCACATCCTGGAGGTTCCTAAGCCTCTCCTCATTTTTTTTAAATTCTTGTTTCTTCATTGTGTTGTGGTTGAATGTTTGTTTCTTTCTTCTGGACCACACCATTGATTTGAATCCCGTTTTTCTTCCATTCATTGTTGGTTCCCTGTACGTTTTCCTTCATTTCACTTATCATAGACTTCATTTGTTTATCTAATTCGTGACCAAATTCAACCAAGTCTGTGAGCATCCTGATTACCAGTGTTTTGAACTGTGCATCTGACAGGTTGGCTATCTCTTCATCACTTAATTGTATTTTTTCTGGATCTTTGATCTGTTGTTTCATTTGGGCCATTTTTGTTGTCTGGGCGCACCTGTTACGTAGTAAGGGGTGGAGCCTTAGGTGTTCACCAGGGCAGGGCAGCCATGTCGCTGCGTTGTGATGCTGTTTGTGGGGGAGGGGTCCGAGAGGGAACAATGGCGGCCGCTCCGCTCTCTGCGGGTTTTCAGTCACTTTCCACGCCACCCACAGTCAAATTTGGCCCCTCTGGTGCTGGTTCTGGTGCCGATTCCCGGTGGGAGGGCTTATGTACGCGCCAGGACCCTGTGGATCTCTCCAATGAGCTTTCCTTTGAGTCCGGGAGTTTCTCCCGCTGCTACTGCCTCAACCCCCACAGGAGTTTTCAATCAGAGGCTTTGAGGCTTTATTTTCCCGAGCTGGAACTCTGGGTTGCGGGGTCTGTCTCGCTCCCCAGTTGTTCCTCCCCGTTTATCCCCACGAGGGAGTGGGACACCCGGTCCGCAGCCACCACCTCTTCTGGCCAGCCTCGCCTTTCCCTGATCCACCAGCCACCTCCCCACTGCGTGAGTCCTTTCCTTCCCTTCTACCAGTCTGGATGTATGTTTCTTAATTTCTTGGTTGTCGGACTTCCATACGGTTCGATTTTCTGTCAGTTCTGGTTGTTTTTTGTTTTAAAATTTGTTGTTGTCCTTCTTTTGATTGTGCAAGGAGGCACACAGTGTGTCTACCTACGCCTCCATCTTGGCCGCTCTCTCAGATGTGCATATTGTATCTCTAAATTGTCTCAATCTGAGTGAGTATGGATATATATGAGACAACCTGCAATGGAAGGGCATCTCGTCCAGGGTTTAGTCCCTCTCGCCTTGTGCCCTAAGATGCTGGGATAGTCTCCAGCCACCTGCAATCCTGGACTGGAATAATTATTTGTTTTTATTCATCTTCTTAAATGTATTTCACATTGATCTCAACATTTAATAATTATAAGTCTTTGGTAGTTTAATTTAGAAGTTTGGTGGTATTTTTGTGACCAGAAATACACCATAGGAACTTCACTATTATTTATATTAATTACCTTATGGTGAAACTTGGTTTTGTTATGTGTGATTTTTCTTGAAGTCAAAATTTCCAAGAACACATCGATGACGTTAAGTGAGGACTTACTGTATGTTTAATTGAAACTAAGAGAAGGCTGAAGAATTGATTGCACAAAGCAATGACTCTCACTTAATGCTGGGCTTCAGCCTACATTGTGTTCCTACGAAGTTCCTATTCACAGTTCACATTGCCTTCCAAATAAAGAAATAGGTAGCTGCCTTTGGGGGACGGGGTTGTCTAGCTTTTTGTGGTAGTTCCCACAGTCTGGAGGACTGTTGCTATGTTGGCCATGAATGACTGGAGTCTATTTCAGGTTCTTGGTCATTCTAAAACTAAGTGGTAAAAGTTGGAAGCAAAACTGATAACTGTGTATTTGGAAAATGCGGGCATTTTTTATCAACTTACTTTAAATATAGAAAGTTTTGTCTTAGACTGGCAAAGATCAGCAGGGAGAG
The DNA here is from genome assembly GCA_007922815.1 of Macrotus californicus. Classification (NCBI taxonomy): domain Eukaryota; kingdom Metazoa; phylum Chordata; class Mammalia; order Chiroptera; family Phyllostomidae; genus Macrotus; species Macrotus californicus. The sequence continues at coordinate 4,714 of VMDR010028628.1, forward strand.
AACAAACTGAAATACCTTCAGTGGCCTAAACTATGGTGGGAGTAGAGCCCACATGTGCTCAAGTCATAAACAAAAGCAGCAATGAAGTAAATTTGATAATAACAGAAACATGCCCTAGACAACTGCCGCTGCTTATATTTGATTTAGATAATTATTTACCAGTAATACAACCTTGCCCTTCACTTCTGACACAAGAGAATAGATTACTTTCTTAGAAATGGAATATTCAAGTGAAAGGTATTTTTAGACATGTGTAGAAATGCATCCAAAAAAAAAGAGAGGGTTGACTATAAGCATTTATTGTCTCTCTTTGCCAAGTGATAATAAGTGATAGTAAAAGGAGAAACCCATAACCAAGACAGCACAGAAGTGCGGCCATCAGTGAATAGGGAACCTTGACAAATTTCTAATGGATGGGTAGAGGGTGAAAGAGTACTGGTGGATGAAGAAGAAGGAGTAAGGAAGAAGCTGCAGAGCATGTAGGAGGAGACATTATAGGAGGAAGGAGACAAACGGCTTAGGGGAGCCCTAGAGAAACTATGATCAAGATGGGCAGAGTCAGCACAGGCTAGGAATGAAAAGTAGGTTAATTGAAATTATCATTGAAAAGATTATTCCATCAGATTATTCCCTCTCTCACCTTCCCTTTTCCAATCCTGCTGCAAACACTGTAGTGCTTGGTATATGAAACAACTGTGGCTTCCACATTGCCCACCCCAATCCTCTATCCCCAGGCAAGCAAAGCTAGGTCTTGACCTACTGCCACTTCCTTTCAACCCTAGTTTTACCACTAGGCTGGAAAACCAGATCTAAAGAAGCTGAGAAACTTCCTAAAGAGGAAGGAATGCTCTAGTGGATGCAGGCTCTCACACAGAACACACCTCCACCTCCTGATATTTGGGAGCTCCCAGCTTAGAATACAGCTCTCTGTCTACCTAACTGATTCCCTCCATGAAGTCAAATCCACTAAGAAGTAATCCTTGCCCTTATTCTCAGAGCTACCCATTCTATGGCCAACAGTATAGAAATTACCTGGGCCAGAGTCGGTTCCATAGTTATTAGTGTAGTTATCATTAACATTGTTGACCTTATCATCATCATCATCAAACACTAATTGAGTGCTAGCTAACATCACTTCTCAGATGGTTCAAAGGCATTGCAAACTCTTGCCCCAAACTAGGCAGATTATACTTCCCCCTGACTCCTATCCCCTAAACTCCTCCTCTTCTAATACGTCCTCTTTTGGAGAATGGACCTACCAACCATAATAATTAACATTTTTAGAGCACTTAACTCTATGCCAGGCACTGTTCCAAACACATAGCATAAAATAATAACTCATTCAAACCTCACAACACCCTAGGTGAGAGGGAAAGCCAGACTGAAATCAGCAAGGACCCCCATAAGCATTTTAGATCAACTGGCTAAAGAGATCCCAGCAAACAGAAACTTGAGTCTCCAAAACTCTGGTTGTTTGCTGTGATTTTTTTCTCTGATTCTAAAAAATATTCACACCAAATTCTGCATGGGTGTGTGTGTGTGCATGTGTCTATTTTTGTGGCTTTTTATATTTTTAGGCTCTCAAATCTTGGATTCAGCCCTGAGCTACCTACATTGAACAAGAATTAGGCTTATGTGAAAATTCTCATCAGTAGCACTGATATCTGACGAGTATATAGTAAAGCCAACATGTATAGACGTACTTAAAATTCACAGACACTGCCTACAGTACTTCAAGTATATTAACTATTTAACCTATTTCCTCATTTTACAAATGAGAAAACTGAAACACAGGATAATTCAGTGACCTGCCCAAAGTCTCATGCAGCCAGGCTTAAAGAGTCAGTACAGTCTCTTGGGTAGTTGTAAAGCCTGTTCCATTAAGAAATTATTGTTAAAATTTTAGGTGTGCAATATACTGTGGTTGTAGCTTTTAAAATGTATGTTCACCTGAAAAACTTAAACCTAGAATTATCATATCCAGGAATTCTACTTCTAGGTATATACCCCAAAGAATTGGGCACAGAGACTCAAACAAATACTTGTGCACTCATAGTCATTACTCACAATGGACAAAAGGTGGAAGCAATCCAAGTGTCCATCAAAGGATACATGGATAAATAAAATGTGGTATATACATTTTAACAGATCCCAAGACAGCTGCAAAGTAGCTGGAAGCTTCATCTACTTGCTCTCAACCCCAGACCAGTCTTGCAGCTAAACTACAGAGCAATCAACTTGATAATCTAGCAGAGTGTTTGTGAGAGCATGTGTGAATGAGTGTATGCACTGCAAGTGTGTGTGAGTATGCAAGTGCCTGTCCATCTGTGAGGGCACTCAGGGGTGGGTGGCCTGGGCTTTCCTGGTGGAGCTGCTGCTGCTGCCACAGCCCAGCCCAGCACTTCTGGCTGCACAGGATTATAGCCAGAGCCATTTGTGGAATTTACAAAATCCTCCTCAGGAAGAAGCAGAATGAGTGCAGTGCTTCAATTTCCAGCCTTTCCTCTGTGCCCTCCACACCAGCCCGAGCTGCACCATACTGCTGCTGGGATCCAGGGTCCAGGGACTGCAGTACTTGCCAGGGATGGGGCTGTTGCCACTCCAGCCCCAGGCACTACTGGAACCATGAACCAGACAGAATCTGACTAAGAAGGCTGCAGATTGGCAAGGGGGCCAGGAGTATTGGGGGCAGAGAGAGGCAGCCAGGGAGGCACTGGATGCAGAAGCTACAGCAGGAGTGCAGTAGTAGGAGCCTGACGCTAAAACTCACTAGAGGGAGAGGTGCAAATGCCCACCACTGTCCCATGTTATGGTTTTGCTCTTCCCTTCCTTCCCCCACCCCATCAGGATGATATGAGACTTGAAAGAAGATGATGCATACAGGATATGTTCTATTGATTTCCAAGAGAGAGAGAGGTGTTGGTGTGAGAGAGAAGTGTTAATAAGTTGCCTCCTGTACGTGTACTGACTGGGGATCCAACCCACACCTAGAAGCCCTCTCAAGGCAAAGGTGGACATTGGTGGATTGAGCCCCTTAGTCAGCCAGATGGGGGAAAGTTCCCACCAATGATCAGGTCAATAACAATCAGGACCCAAATACAGCAAGAGTCCACATAACCTACACAAAGGACATTCCTGGAGCATCCAGACCAGGAGATCAAGGAGTCTGCACCGGGGGGGTTTTCTGTGCTGGGGAGAGAAGAAAATCACTGGAGACAAACCCACCATCTTTTCTTTTCGTTAAAGGGGCAAAGCACAGGCTTTGTGTTTGCAGCTACCCACCTTAGGCCCCAGCAAGGGTAGAGCTGCACAGACTGGAGTCCCACAAGGAGAGTCTGGAATGGGAAGCACTGGGGAGACACTTGGGGGAGGGGCTGTGGGATTTGGGGGGCCCAGATATACCTGAGCTCCACAGCAGCCACCTTTCTTGAGAAAAGCTAGCCCTTCCCAGGTGAAAATCAATCACCTTACCCTGTGGGATACCACTTCTTCAACCCTGTGGAAATCCCCTCACCACAACCTCTGAAACCCTGTTCAGTCCATCCAGTAAGTTTTTTATTCTTTTTTCAGTTTTGCTGTCTTGGTATTCTGTTTTGTTTGTTTGTTTTTTTCTTTCATTTCTCTCATCCTGCATCTTAACCCTTGCTGAGGACCCAGCAACATTAACAGACTCAGGGGCTGTTAGAGACTGGTGGTAGAGTGCAGCAAATCTACACACTATTCTGGGAAACAGGCTGGTGCTTCCCACTCATGGGAGAGCCATAGAAACACCCTCCTGGCATTCAACAGACCCAAAATCTGGGCCTGGAAGCCTACTAGAGGCCTGCCGCTGAATATGGGGGAAATAATCCCAGACAGACTCAGACTAGTGGCTCCAGGGAGGGGGAACATACCCACCATCTTCCCTGAAGTCTGAAAGTTACCTACCTTGGGAGATTCAGGAATTACAGCCCCTTGTTTCCACCAGAAGCCCTCTCAGAAATAGTCCAGTCTGCGACTACTCTAAGATTGACAGCAGGCCAGCAGGCAGAGACAAGCAGAGGCAGATCCTGTGGTGAATTGGGATGTTTGCTGACACACCCCTGGATCCAGTGATGATAAAAGCCAGCTTTGCAGAGCAGCAAAAAAACCCTGCTCTGATTCCCGGAGGAATTAGCTACAAACTGTGAATTACTTGTAGTTTCGAAAATGTGTCTGAGGGCTAGACGTGACAATACCTGACATTGGCTTACACCATACACAGACATCAGAGTGGTATCCAAAGGGAGAACCAGAAGAAACACTACAAGCCAGAAGGGGTTGGCATGAAATATTCCAAGTAATAAAAAGCAAGGACCTGCAACCAAGATTACTCTACCCAGTAAGGCTCTCACTTAAAATGGAAGGCAAAATAAAGAGCTTCCCAGACAAAAGTCTCTTCCAAGCTAGCATTGCAAGAGATACTAAAGTGTCTGCTTTAAGAAGAAGAAGGAATAGAGAGGAACACAGATACAAAGGGGAAAAATGGCAATGAGTAAGTATCTATCAATAATAACCTTAAATGTAAATGGATTAAATGCTCCACTCAAGATTTAGCATAGCTGAATGGATAAGAAAACAGGAACCACATACACACTGCCTACAAGATACCTACCTCAGAACAAAAGATATATACAGGCTGAAAGTGAAGGGATGGAAAAAATATTCCATGTGAATGGACATAAAAAAAAAAGGCTGGGGTAGCAATACTCATATCTTATAAAATAGACTTCAAGACAAAGGCCATAACAAGAAACAAAGAAGGTCACTATTGTAATACTTAAGGGAGTAGTCCATCAAGAGAATATAATTCTTGTAAACATATATGCACCCAATATAGGTACATATAAATATATAAAGAAAATACTGGAGGACACCCTATTGTCAACAATGGATAGATCTCCCAAACAAAAAAGAATCAACAAAAATATTGCCACATTGAATGACACTCTAGATCAAATGGACTTATAGAACATTGATACTTACATAACATTTCACCCCAAAGAAGCAAAATATGCATGCTTCTCAAGTGCACATGGATCATTCTCAAAGATAGATCACATGATAGGACACAAAACAAGCCTTAACAAATTCTAAACATTTGAAATTATATCAAGTATCTTCCCAGAGCACAATGGCTTGAAACTAGAAACCAAACAAAAAAAAAAAAAAAAACAACTCAAAAACATTCAAATACATGGAGGCGAAATAACATGTGATTAAATAATGAATGGGTTAACAATGAAATCAAAAAGAAATCAAAAAGTATCTGAAAACACATGAAAATTAACACACAACAACACAAAACCTACGGGACACAGCAAAGATAGCCCTGAGAAAGAAGGTCATAGCAATACAGGCCTTAAAAAAGATTTAAAAATCTCAAACAACCTAACCATACATCTAAAAGAACTAGAGGAACAACAACAAACAAAGCCCACAGTGAGTAGAAGGAAGGAAATAATCAAGAGCAGAAATAAATGACATAGAGACTAAAAAACAATTCAAAGGATCAATGAATCCAGGAGCTGGTTCTTTGATAAGCCAACCAAAATTGACACATTGTCAACCAGACCCATCATGAAAAAAAGAGAGGATCCAAATAAATAAAATCAGAAATGAAAGAGAGAAATAACAACTGATACCACAGAAATACAAAGGGTTGTAAGAAATTACTATGAACAACTATATGTCAAGAAATTGGATAACCTGGGTGAAATGGATAAATTTCTAGAAACATACAGTCTTCCAAAAATGAATCAGGAAGAAGCAGAAAACCTGAAAAGACCAATAATAACTAGCAAAATGAAGCAGTAAAACTCCTGGTACACAAAAGCCCTGGATCAGATAGCTTCAGGGGTGAATTTTGCCAAACATTTAAAGAAGAACTAACACCTATACTTCTCAAACTATTCCAAAAATTCAAGAAGAGGGAAGACTTCCAAACTCTTTTTACAAGGACAGTATTATCCTAATCCCCAAATCAGGTTAAGACACAACAAAGAAAGAAAAGTATACACCAATATTTCTAATGAATATAGATGCTAAAATCTTTAATAAAATACTAGCAAATCAGATCCAGCAACACATTAAAATGATCATAAACCATGATCAAGTAGGATTTATTCCAGGGATGCAAGGATGTAAATGCAATACATCACATAAACAAAATAAAAGACAAAAATCACATGATCATGTCAATAGATGCAGGAAAATCACTTGATAAAATCCAGCATCCATATATGATAAAAACACTCAGCAAAGTGGGAATAGAGGGAGCATACCTCAACATGATAAGACCGTATATGAAAAACCTACTATCAACATCATACTCAGTGGGCAAAAACTAACAGCATTTCCCTTAAGATCAGGAATAAGACAAGAGTGTCTGCTTTCACCACTCTTTTTCAACATAGTACTGGAGGTCTTAGCCACAGCAATCATCAACACAAGAAATAAAAGGCTTCCAAATTGGAAAGGAGAAAGTAAAACTGTCATTATTTGCAAACTACATGATAATGTATATCGAAAACCCTATAGGCTCCACCAAAAAGCTACTTGGCCTAATAAATGAATTTGGCAAAGTAGCAGGATACAAAGTCAATATTCAGAAATCAATGGCATTTTTGCCCACCAACAATGAACTACCACAAAGAGAAACAAAGAAAAAATTCCATTTACTATTGCAAAAATAAATAAATAAAGTACCTAGGAATAAATTTAACCAAGGAGGTAAAAGACCCATACTGGGAAAACTATATAACACTAAAGAAAAAAACTGAGGAAAATACAAATAAATGGAAGCATATACCCTGCTCATGGATTGGAAGAATTAGCATCATTAAAATGTCCATACTGCCTAAAGCAACCTATAGATTCAACCCAATTCCTATTAAAATACCAATGGTGTATTTCACAGATCCAGAACAAATATTCCAAAAATTTATATGGAACCAAAAAAGACTCCAAACAGTCTAATCAATCTTGAGAAAGAAGAAGAAAGTTGAGGGATCACAATATCTGATACCAAACAATATTACAAGGCCACTGTAATCAAAACACTCTGGTACTGGCGTAAGAACAGACACATAGATCAATGGAACCAAACGGAGAGCCCAGAAATAAACCCATGTCTCTATGGTCAATTGATATTTGACAAAGGGGGCTCAAACATAGAATGGAGTAAAAATAGCCCCTTCAATAAATGGTATGGGGAAAACTGGGCTCATAAATGCAAAACAATGAAACTAGGTCACCAACTTATACTATACAACAGAATAAACTCAAAATCAGTAAAAGACTTAAATATAAGTCATACCATAAAAATCCTAGCAGAAAACATAGGCAGTAAAATTTCAGAAATCCTATGTACCAATATTTTTGCCAATATATCTCCTTGGGCAAGGGAAACAAAGGAAAAAATAAACAAATGAGACTATATCAAATTAAAAAGCTTCTGCATAGCAAAAGAAACTATCATCATAATGAAAAGGGAACTGACTGTATGAGAGAACGCATTTGTCAATGATGTATCAGACAAGGGTTTACTCTCCAAAATATATAAAGAACTTGTGATTCAACAGCAAAAAGACAAACAATCCAATTAAAAAATCAGCAAAAGAGCTGAATAGATACTTCTCCAAAGGGAACATACAGAGGGCCAATAGACATGAAAAAATGCTCAACATCACTAGACATCAGAGTAACATAAACTAAAACCACATTGAGACCTGTCAAAATGGCTATCATTAATAAATCAACAAACAACAAGTGCTGACAAGGATGTGGAGAGAAGGGAAACTTAGTATACTATTGGTGGGAATGCAGACTGATGCAACCACTGTGAAAAACAGTATGGAGTTTCCTCAAAAAATTAAAAATGGAACTGCCTTTTGACTCAGTGATTCCATTGCTGGGAACATACCCTAAGAATCCCAAAACACCAATTCAGAAGAATATATACACCCCTATGTTTATGGCAGCACTATTTACAATAGCCAAGTGTTGGAAATAGACTAAGTGCCCATCAATAGATGAATGGATTAAAATGAATGGATTAAAAAACTGTGATACATTTACACAGTGGAATACTAAGCAGCAGGAAGAAAGAAGGAACTCTTACCCTTCACGACAACATAGATAGAACTGGAGAGTATTATGCTAAGTGAAATAAGCCAGTCAGTGGAAGACAAGTACCATTTGATTTCACTTAAAAGAGGAATCTAATGAACAAAATAAACTAACAAGGAAAACAGAACCAGAGATACGGAAACATGGAACAGACTGACAGCTTCCAGAGGAAAGGGGGAGGGGAGGAATAGGGAAAAGAAGGGGAAGAGAGTAGTCAAAGAACATGTA